>JAKSXO010000061.1:1892057-2179749 GCA_024509115.1 Crotalus helleri | reverse complement strand
CCACTGGCTTAGACTTATATACCACTCTATAGAGCGGTATAGAAGTGCTCAGAGAAAGCTAGCCCAAGGACATTGGGAAAGATCCAACAGTCATTTTATTGCTCTAAATAAGCCAAATATAGTGCGTCCCTGGACTTCACTCTTGAGTGAAGCGTGCCTGGTGTGGGACATGAAAATATAACCCCCTTCTCATATAATAAGATAAGGCTAGAACAAACCTGAAATAGGCCCCCACAGAAGTGATTTGAAGCTTTAACTTCAACTTTATGCTGTTTCTCAGTAAAGACGTCCTATTTGTAATCTGCTGAGCTTTGTGCAATCTGAAATTGCAAAGTAGGTAGTCCTGTGTATATTTGGAACGTTGAGTATTGTAATCGTGGGAAAAGAGGTTCCAATGTACACGGATATATGTGGAAAGTTATGTTCAGCAGAAAGTCCGCAAAAGTCAGTAAAAAGTCAGCAAATGTCAACAGACCATCTGACTACAGTCTTAGAATGAGAAAGGGTATAAAGAGTTGGGTCTGGACCTGATTGATTGGCCATTGGCCTATAGCTGTCCTGTTGGAATCTGCTATGCCAGACATGTCAAACACAAGGCCTGGGGGCCGGATGCGGCCCACGAAGTTGTTTCATGTGGCCCGCGAAGCCATCCTGGAAACAGTGAGGGAACGGCCCCACACTGCCTTGGCCCTGGCCCAAGCCGGCCGGGAGCCAATGTACAATTTTGCGGTGGCCATCTATACTGAAACGCATTCAGTCTTATCTCCACAAGGCCATCTAGAAACAGCGAAGAACCAGCTCCTGCTGTGTCGGTCCCGCCCCCTGGGTGCATGCTGGGGAGATGTCCCCCTTTGTGAGGAATGAAGAAATGGACCATGCCTTGGTGCTTGCCCCAGTCCCACCCCCTTCTGCCAGAGACCCTCAGATCTGTTCCACTCCTGCCCAGGCCCCCACAGGCACCCTTGACGTGAATGATGTAGAGCTGGCCACGCCCACCCGGTAGGCCACACCCACTCCATCCACACCCACCCAGTAGGCCGCACCCACCTTGGCCACCACCACCACCCCCCCCCCCGAGGGCAACCACAATGCTGATGCAGCCCTCAATGAAATTGAGTTTGACATCCCTGTGCTATGCCATATGGTCCTCATTGCAATAGGTTATTAATGTAAGTAATGTTGTGTTAGTATGCTACGTTCCAAATCATTAGCAAAATAAACCTCTGAATCTTAAAGTAAGAATTATTACTTCGTGTTGCTGTCTCTTGTCTTTTCCATTGGGTTTTTCCACGACACTAGAAAGAGGTCAGAGAATTGTTATATCTAAATGCAAGAAAGTACAGAGGGACATGGACAAACATCTGCAGGAGAAAATGACACTGTTTTGCAGCTGACATGATGGACAGATAAAAGCAATCTCGGGATCTTATCCCATTCCACACAAACATGTAGCTAGCTGTCGCCTTTGAGATGATCAGACTGTGATTGGTTATCAGATCATGAAATGCAACATTATTAGCTTAGAAATGAAGAGAACGGTACTTGGACATCAATATGCAGCTTTGGCAGTGTGAATTCTCTCTCTCTCACACACACACACAAACACACACCCTGGCAGGGTGGTGGAAGCGATGAGTGTACAATTTACTAACATTGCTGAGAAAGTCACAGCTTTCAAATAATGTCGGCAAAAGGAGAAAAAAGTTTCGCTGAATATTCAAAGATTGTAATTGCCTTCAAAGGGATAAAAGATTATTTCACATGGATTTGATTATGAGCATTTTTCACACTTTGTGATCAAAATTCAGACGCTTGGCAACTGACATTTATGAGTCATTTATGTGATCCCCTTTTGCACAATTGTGGCTGTGTGTTGAGGACTACCTGTACTGATATTAAAAGCCCTGAAGATTTTTGTGCTTGACTTTAGGTTGTTGTTGTTGTTGTTATTGAAGGAAAATGTGATAACAACTTAATACTGGCTGCTCAAGAACAAGCACTACAAACTATTGCCATGAAAGCGAAGATACAAAAATCCACTGACAACCCAAATTGACGACTTCGCAATGACAAAGTTGAAACTGTTTCACATCTAATATGTGAGTGCAACAAAATCAGGCAAACTGACTACAAAGCTAGACATGACTGAGTTGCTAAATTAATCCACTGGGCATTGTGTAAAAAATACGACTTGCCTGTGTCCGAAAAGTCGTGGGAACATAGGGTGGAAAAAGTTGTCGAGAATGAGAGGGTGAAGATCTTGTGGGACTTTCGAATGCAGACAGATCGCCATTTGGAACACAACACGCCGGATATCGCAGTTGTAGAGAACCGAAGCGTACAGCTGATTGATATCGCTGTACCACGAGATGCCAGAGTCGAAGAAAAAAAACTGGAAAAAAATTACGAAATATCACAACCTGGCCATCGAAACCGCGCGATTATGGATGAAACCTGTCACGGTGACCCCCATTGTCATCGGGGCACTGGGAACTATGTCCCAAAACTTCACAAAATATACATCAAGAAACTGCAGCTTCCTGCAATGACTCCAGCAATGCTACAAAAAACTGCGCTACTTGGAACATCTTACGTTTTAAGGAGGTACCTGGTTGACAGCCAGGATGCTGGGAGCAACCCGTGTCAACCATCAGCGCCAGTCAACTTGAATGTTCAGTTGACTGAGGTTCACGTCTAAATAATAATAATAATGTTGGAAGGGACCTTGGAGGTCTTCTAGTCCAACCCCCTGCTCAGACAGGAAACCCTACACCAGTGATGGCGAACCTTTTAGAGACTGAGTGCCCAAACTGCAACCCAAAACCCACGTATTTATCGCCGGGTGCCTGGTAGGCGTGGCCCACTGGATGAGCGTGGCTGTGCTGGTCATGGCAGATTGGGTGGGTGTCGCCAAGGTGGGCGGGATCACCTCAATGTTGCTCATGGGGAGGGACGCCTGTGGGGGCCGGGCAGGGTTGAGGGAGATCCAGGGGGATTCTGACAGGTGGGGCGGTGGGCAGGAAGCTCATCCTGTGGGGTGAGGCGAGGCAAGGCAAGGCGAGGCAGGGTGGGGGTGCCATTATCACAGGGCAAGGCGAGGTAGGGGCCAGGGCGGCTGCTGCCTGACACCAGAGGCCAGCGACCCCTGCACACAGAGGCCAGCGAGCACATGGATGCTGGGATGCATCCAGCCATGTGGGACCTTGGTGAGTTAGTGGGCGGTTGGTTGAAGAGGGACGGTTGCCATCTCCGGGGCATGGCACGCGTGCCCACAGAGAGGGCTCTGAGTGATGCCTCTGGCACATGTGCCATAGATTCACCACCACTGCCCTACACCATTTCGGACAAATGGCTGTCCAGTCTCTTCTTAAAGACTTCCAGTGTTGGAGCATCCACAGCTTCTAGAGCAGTGGTTCTCAACCTTTTTAATGCCGCGACCCCCAACCGGTCGTAAGTCGAGGACTACTCAACCGGTCGTAAGTCGAGGACTACTCAACTGGTGCAGCACCGTTTGCAGAATGGGACTTTTGGCGGGCTCAGCGGGGCAGAGACAGCCTGGACAATTCCTATTGGCTTTGGAAAGCCAATAGAATTAGACTCTATTCAAGAGAGTCCATTCTATTGGCTTTCAAAAGCCAACAGAATAAAAGGGAGTAGCACAGCCAAGGAAAAGGAGGAAAAAAATGGGGGACTGCGTTGTTTGGCGACCCCCGTGAAATGGTCGTTCGACCCCAAATGGGCTCCCGACTCACAGGTTGAGAACCACTGTTCTAGAGCAGCGGTTCTCAACCTGTGGGTTGCGACCCCATTTGGGGTCGAACGACCATTTCACGGGGGTCGCCAAACAACGCGATCCGCCATTTTTTCCTCAGCTGGCGGCACGGCGCATGCGCGCCACGCTGTGCATGCACGCCGTGCATGGGGCGGTGCATGGGGCGGTGCCGCGCATGTGCACTGCACATGGGGGCTGTGTTGTGCATGCGCGTTGCGCCGCATGCGCAGCGCGTCCTTATGACCGGGGTCGCCGGTATAAAAAGGTTAAGAACCACTGTTCTAGAGGCAGGTTGTTCCACTGGTTAATTGTTCTCATTGGCAGGAAGTTTCTCCTTAGTTCTAGGTTGCTTCTCTCCTTGATTAGTTTCCACCCGTTGCTTCTTGTCCTGCCTTCAGGTGCTTTGGAGACTAGCTTGACTCCCTCTTCTTTGAGGCAGCCCCTGAGATACTGGAAGACTGCTATCATGTCCCCCCTCGTCCTTCTCTTCATTAAACTAGACACACCCAATTCCAATTGTCAGCTAATTTCTCCTTAGTTCCAGGTTGCTTCTCTCTTTGGTTAGCGTCAGCTGACTTCCTCTGGATGCAAAGCAATTCTAACAATTGATTAGAGCATTTGATCAAGAACTGACTTGAATCTCCCCAACACCAGCCCGGTGCTTGCCGACCTTCCTTCCCATTCCGTATAAATTTATCTGGGACAATCTGTCATACCATTACCAGGAAAATTGCATGTGTGTGTGTCCAGGATCAGTCAGCATTAAGCTCTTTCCAACGAAAATTGACCTTTCTTTAATTCAGTGACCTAATCTGCAGGTGACACCACATCACATTTCTCCAAGTCAGCATCCCAAATACTTTGCAGACAAGAAAGTTATGTTGGTGTTTCTAATCTAAATCCACGACAAGAGCAAAGAATGAAAAATACCTCGTGTGTGTGTGTGTGTGTGTGTGTGTGTGTGTGTGTGTGTGTGAAAGTGAAAATGTATAAGAACAAAGAGGTGTTGGGGAGGGGACTATCAGCTTTGATCTTTGGCAAAACAGTCACTAAAGAGCAAAGTAGGGCTGCACACACACACACATTTGTGTGTGTGTGTGTGTGTGTGTGTGTGTTTTCTTTTCCATCGGTTACACAAGAGGGAAGAAAACTGGCTGAGTTCTCCGTGACCTTGCTCCATACAAGGTGACTGCGGCAACTCGGCAAGGCGAAATGAATTTACATTTGTGTGTTGCGGCACCCCGTTGGATTTGATTAGGAGAAACAGCAGACAGCGTCAGTGCGTCTTTGTTGCACCCCAGCAGGATCCCAATTTCACACCTCTTCTCTTCTGGAACCCGGCATCAAGGTGAATTAAAAAGAGAGGGTGTTTTGTTTTCCAGATGCTAAATGTCCTTCATGGGTGTAAACATAGGGTAGAGTTTGCAAAAATCCAGATTGCAGCAGCAAAAAAAAAGATTCCTTTAAGACAAGGAGGGAAGGAATAAGAGAGACAGAGGAAGGGGTGAAAAAAGGGATCAGCCTGGAAAAGATCTGGGCATTTTATAGTTCCTGGGCCACATCTGGCCCTTTGGCTGTCCCTGTCCAGCCCACCTGAGGTCAATTGGAAATTAGAAGTTAAATAAGTGTACACCGTGCACACAATACAACTGCATGATAGCAGTGTTCCAATATCTCAGGGGCTGTCCACAAAGAAGAGGGAGTCAAGCTCTTCTCCAAAGCGCCTGAAGGCCGGACAAGAAGCAACGGATGGAAACTCATCAAGGAGAGAAGCAACCTGGAACTAAGGAGAAACTTCCTGACAGTGAGAACAATTAACCAGTGGAACTACTTGCTTCCAGAAGCAGTGAATGCTCCAACACTGGAAGACTTTAAGAAGAGACTGGACAGCCATTTGTCTGAAATGGTATAGGGTTTCCTGCCCGAGCAGGGGGTTGGACTAGATGACCTCGCGGGTCCCTTCCAACTCTATTATTCTGCTTTTATTTTGAAGATGAGTGCTATTTTTTCCCCAAATTTATGTATGCGTGTCCCTGCCTTTGCACCTCCGCAGTAATGTGTTGGTCCTATTGCTTCGGCCTTCCACAAGAGAGACTGTTTCTCAGTTTTGTGGCTGCTTGGGAAAATTAGAATCACTACATAGCCACAAACAAAGGCCAGCCCCTCCCCCCTTGACACTTATTTTGACTCTTATCTAACTCTTGTATTTATGTATTTGTAGCCTGCCTTTATTGTTTTTACAAATAAGTCAAGGTTATTTGTAAAATTTCTCCACAACATCAACCCTATGAGGTGAGTTGGGGGGAGAGAGGGGGGGAAGGGGAGGGAGGGAGAGAGGGAGAGGGAGAGAGAGGGAGAGGAAGAGGGAGAGAGAGGGAAGGAGGGAGTGGGAGAGGGAGAGAGGGAGGAAGGCAGAGGGAGGGAGAGGGAGAGAGAAAGGGGGGAGGGAGAGGGAGAGAGAGGGAAGGAGGGAGTGGGAGAGAGGGAGAGAGGGAGGGAGGGAGAAGGAGAGGGAGGGAGGGAGAGAGAGAGGGAGAGAGAGGGGGAGGGAGAGGAAGAGGGAGAGAGAGGGAAGGAGGAAGTGGGAGAGGGAGAGAGGGAGAGAGAGGGAGGGAGAGGGGGAGAGACAGGGAGAGGGAGGGAGAGGGAGAGGGAGGGGGAGGGGGAGGGAGGGAGGGAGGGAGAGGGAGAGAGGGAAGGAGGGAGTGGAAGAGGGAGAGAGGGAGGGAGAGGGAATGGGAGAGAAGGGGAAAGAGGGAGGAGAAAGGGAGGGAGAAAGGGAGAGGGAGAGAGAGAGGGAGTGAGTGCGGAGAGGGAGAGAGAGAAAGAAAGTGATTGGCTCAAAGTCAGCCAGCAAACCTTCATGGTTAAGGTGGGACTTGAACTCGCAGCCTCCTGCTTTCTAGCCTGGTGCCTTAACCACTAGACCCAACTGGCCGTTACGAAGTTCTGACCGTTAGTTAAGAAGATTCCCGCGCATAAGGTGGTGCCCAAAAAGTTGGGGACCTCTGAATTAAACGGAACCTTTACAAGGCAGACTTGGTTTTTCACACCTGACAAAGACATGGACAATAACCCTATTTCTTTCTTTCTTGATTTGTTTCTTGGTTTGCCCCAAAAGTGCTTTTTTATTTTTTTCCAAAAGGCAACTGGACTTGCTTTGTTTTTCCTCGAAGAGATTTCGCCCTCTCCTTCAAGAAGCTTCTTCCGCTTCTGACCGAACGGTGGAGAACAGATGAATCCCTTCCATCCTCCGCCATTCGGTCAGAACCTGAAGAAGCCTCTTGGAGGAGAAGCGAAATGTCTTCCAGGAAAAACAAAGAAAGTCCAATGAGATAGATAGATAGATAGATAGATAGATAGATAGATAGATAGATAGATAGATAGATAGATAGATAGATAGATAGATAGATAGATAGATAGATAGATAGATAGATAGATAGATAGATAGATAGATAGATAGATAGATAGATGAGCACCTTTGGGACGATCCAAATCTCCATAGTTATTTATTTATTTGTTGGAAGTAGGGGGGTAGAGGCAATAAATCCAAATTGCTGACTGAATAAATGAGAGGATTGGATGTATTAGTTAGGAGGGGGGGAAAAACCTGGTGTTTTTTCTACTGACTCATACCTCACAATGTGAACCGTTTTAGTCATTCTTCTCTTCAAGCTTCCCCCCCACACAGACACACACACTTTTTTGTGTGTAGGGATGAATAGTATGAGATTACCACCAGCGGCTATGAAGAGCAAATGTACTTGTGTTCCTGGAAACGGCTGCGTGGCTGAGCAGTTGCCATCAAAATCTATTTTCCCCGATTTAATGACAGTTTTGTCTTTGCACAGCCATCTCATTTGTATTCCTTCACGTTCCAAACAGGGTAGGCCAGGGGTAGGCAACCTTGTCCATTTTATGACTGGTGGACTTCAACTCCCAGAATTCCTGAGCCAGCCATGCTGAGGGGAAAGGGAGAGGTTTCCAAGCTGAGCCATGCTGGCTCAGGAATTCTGGGAGTTGAAGTCCACCAGTCATGAAGGGGCCATAGTTCCCCCATGCTGGCTCAGGAATTCTGGGAGTTGAAGTCCACCAGTCATAAAGCGGCCTAGGCCTAGGCCAGGGGTAGGCAACCTTGGCCCTTTTATGACTCATGGACTTCAACTCCCAGAATTCCTGAGCCAGCATGGGGGAACTATGGCCCCTTCATTACTCATGGACTTCAACTCCCAGAATTCCTGAGCCAGCATGGGGGAACTGTGGCTCTTTTATGACTGGTGGACTTCAACTCCCAGAATTACTGAGCCAGCATGGCTCAGTTTGGAAACCTCTCCCTTTCCCCTCAGCATGGCTGGCTCAGGAATTCTGGGAGTTGAAGTCCACGAGTCATAAAAGGGCCAAGGTTGCCTACCCCTGGGGTAGGTGAACGTAGCACGTTCTCAGAATATGTATATCCTCTGCATTTGGATAGCTATTTTGTTCAGGGACAATTATGTGATCGTCAAAATAAAAAAAAATTAAAAACAGAGGGGCAATGATGACATTTCCTTGGCCAGTCCAGCAGCAAACAATCTATTTTGTGTTTCTCAAAGGTGCTTTTAACAAAAGGCAACTGGACTTTCTTGGTTGGTTTTTTTTTCCCCTTGAGAAAGTTTCCTTTCTCAAGCAAGAAGCTTCTTTCGTTCTAGCTGGCTGGTAGGGAATGGAAGGATTTCGTTCTGCGAAGAATATCAGTCCTTCCATTCTCCATCAGTCAGTTAGAACTGAAGAAGCTTCTTGGATGAGAAGCAAAACATTTTCAGGGGAAAAACAACCACTAAGAAAGTCCAGCTGACTTTTAAAAATGGAATGGAATGGATATTGGAATATAGAATAGAATAGAATAGAATAGAATAGAATAGAATAGAATAGAATAGAATAGAATAGAATAGAATAGAATAGAATAGAATAGAATAGAATAGAAAATATGGAATAGAATAGAATAGAAAATATGGAATAGAATAGAATAAAAAATGAATAGAATAGAAAATGAATAGAAAATACGGGAATAGAATAGAAAATATGGAATAGAATAGAATAGAATAATAATAATAATAGTAGTAGTAAAGTTGGAAGGGACCTTGGAGGTCATCTAGTCCAACCCCCTGCTCGGGCAGGAAACCCTACACCATTTCGGACAAATGGCTGTCCAGTCTCTTCTTAAAAACTTCCAGTGTTGGAGCATTTACTGCTTCTGGAGGCAAGCTGTTCCACTGATTAATTGTTCTAACTGTCAGGAAGTTTCTCCTTAGTTCTAGGTTGCTTCTCTCCTTGATTAGTTTCCACCCGTTGCTTCTTGTCCTGCCTTCAGGTGCTTTGGAGAATAGCTTAATTCCCTCTTCTTTATGGCAGCCCCTGAGATATTGGAACACTGCTATCATGTCCCCCCTTGTCCTTCTCTTCGTTAAACTAGAATAGAATAGAATAGAATAGAATAAAAAATGAATAGAATAGAAAATGAATAGGAAATATGGAATAGAATAGAATAAAAAATGAATAGAATAGAAAATGAATAGAAAATATGGAATAGAATAGGAAATATGGAATAGAACAGAAAATATAGAATAGAATACAATAGAATAGAACAGAACAGAATAGAAAATGAATAGAAAATATGGAATAGAATAGAATAAAAAATGAATAGAAAATATGTAATAGAAAATATGGAATAGAATAGAAAATATGGAATAGAACAGAACAGAATAGAAAATGAATAGAAAATATGGAATAGAATAGAATAAAAAATGAATAGAATAAAAATGAATAGAAAATATGGAATAGAATAGAATAAAAACTATGGAATAGAATAGAAAATATAGAATAGAAAAGAAAATATAGAATAGAATAGAATAGAATAGAATAGAATAGAATAGAATAGAATAGAATAGAATAGAATAGAAGCTGAAAGGGACCTTGGAGGTCTTCTAGTCCAGCCCCCTGCTCAAGCAGAAGAACCTATGATAGAGAGTCTCCTTAAACAGTGTGTTGTGTTGTCACTTCTTCAGTGTTTTTATAATCCTCACAAGGAGGCTACCTCAGGTGCTTGTGTTGTCAGGATGTTGTCAAAAGAATAATGTGGGGCTCCAACTGGAGCTGGGGTTGCGCAAGAATAAATAAAAATGAGATCCAGGCAGCTGTGAGGAAAGAAACATTTATTCCTAAAAACAAGGAGTTTGCCTTTAGGGGCAGCTGCAGAAAAATGGAGTAAAGCGAGGTTAGATAGGGGAGCTTGTCCTGGGTGTGGAAGTGACACTTGAAAGGCATGTGTGTGTGTAGATATGTTTATTCTTGTGAACACACAGTTCCGTTGAGAGACCTCATTGAATTACCGTGTTTACAGACCTTCTCCTTTGATATGTCGATTAGGTCTGGGTAACTTATCTAGGTGTTTGAGGATGTTTGAATAAAAAAAAAAAATTCTCTCATTTCCTATTTTTACTTGATTAATTTAGTTTCAGGCAGATTGTCAATTATCTAGGAGAGATGCTGATTCTCATTCCATTATGGATTCTGTTAATGTTTTAAGGGAAGATGGAAACAGTATAAGGAATAAAATATATTTTGATCGAAAAGTTCTCAACAGTGTGGATTCCTAAAGCTGGCTGTAGAATTTTATGTATTTATTAATTCGTTAACATTTATTTTCTGCCTATCTTTCTGTGGAGCTACTCTAGGTCTCTTACAACGGTTAAAAACCAAGAAATGAAAAGACGGGTAAACCTCAAGAGTAGTGGAAATTCAGTAATATTAGGTTAAAACAGTGGTTCTCAACCTTTTTAATGCCGCGACCCCCAACCGGTCGTAAGTCGAGGACTATTCAACCGGTCGTAAGTCGAGGACTACTCAACGGGTGCAGCACCGTTTGCAGAATGGGACTTTTGGCGGGCTCAGCAGGGCAGAGACAGCCTGGACCATTCCTATTGGCTTTTGAAAGCCAATAGAATTAGACTCTATTCAAGAGAGTCTATTCTATTGGCTTTCAAAAGCCAATAGAATAAAAGGGAGGAGCACAGCTAAGGAAAAGGGGGAAAAAATGGCGGACTGCGTTGTTTGGCGACCCCCGTGAAATGGTCGTTCGACCCCAAATGGGGTCCCAACCCACAGGTTGAGAACCACTGGGTTAAAAGATGGGCAGGGGAAGCAGAGAATGTGGGGAGGGGATCCCGGTGGGAATTAGAGTTTTCTTAATACTTTCTGAGAGTTGGCACCATCTTATGAACAAAATATCATTACTCATTTTGCCGAACATTTTCAATTAGCTCGCTTCAAAATGGGCTAAAAAAAAAAATGGATAAGAACTCCTTGCATTGATACTGAAGTATTTGGAAGGAAAGCTGACTTGGAAGCTTTCCAATCCTAAAAGTTGGCTAAGAAGAGCATAGGATAAAAACAAATGCTTTTTATAAAGAGAAGCATCGTACGAAGTTATGGTGCACTTCCCATAAGCCAGCGGTTCTCAACCTGTGGGTCGGGACCCCATTTGGGGTCGAACGACCATTTCACGGGAGTCGCCAAACAACGCACTCCGCCATTTTTTCCCCCTTTTCCTTAGCTGTGCTACTCCCTTTTATTCTATTGGCTTTTGAAAGCCAATAGAATCGACTCTCTTGAAGAGAGTCTAATTCTATTGGCTTTCAAAAGCCAATAGGAATTGTCCAGGCTGTCTCTGCCCTGCTGAGCCCGCCAAAAGTCCCATTCTGTAAACGGTGCTGCAAGTTGTCTGCAGCGAAGGCGAGCTGTCTGGAAGTTTCCACCCTCCCTGCTGAGCAACTACTAAGAATGGAAGGAAAAGAGGGCCAGGGGTGGGAGGTGGGAGGCCGGCGGGCGCAGGGAGGGTTGCTGGCGCACGTGGGGCTCGGCGGATGCCCTACTTCCCTTGGGCTGGGCCAGCTGGTGGCCCAGCCGGTGGTCGGCCTGCGCCATCTCTGCCGCTTGCCAGCTACACCTTGGCCAGCGCAGGGGGCAGCACCACGCATGCGCGGCGCTCCCGGGCAGGGAAAGTCCTCGACTTACGACCGGTTGGGTAGTCCTCGACTTACAACCGGTTGGGGTCGCGGCATTAAAAAGGTTGAGAACCACTGCCATAAGGGAAGACAGAAAGTTGCTTGGGAGGAAAAAATACCCCCCCACACACACAGAGACACACACACACACACACACTTTTTCAATTGTACCTCTTTTTCAAATGGAATTGACAGAACTGGTTTTATTTATTAAATATTTGTCTCTCAAGCATAGTTAACACAGTAGCTGATGAAAATAACCCTGATTTGCTATTTTTCAAAAGATATGGCTTACATCAAATTATAGGCTTTTGTTCGCATCGTACAATACATTAAAGAGAGAGAGAGGAAAAAAAATCCAAATTATAGTTTTGAGGGTTTGAGCAAAGGAATAGTGGGTTAAAAACAGGACCATGAACGGATCTATCAACCACAAAATATATTTTTTTTCCCGTCTTCCAAATATCTTAACTGGATCCAAGCCAGACAAATACAATCAATTGTATATGTATATTGCATTTTTTGATTTGCATCTTAAGCTATGTTAATAACACAAGACTAAACAGTCTCTCTCACAGAAGATGCCGTATCTCCCATTACTGTTTTCGGTTTCCTTTCTGCGTTTTCATGAACAATTTCTCAAAAACATGGTAGAATAGACGTCATGTTGCTCAGAACTGATCTGCAGAGTCCTTAGTGCTGTCTGAGCTTGGTTGTTTATGTGTAGACATCTCGTTACCCAACTAGATAACATCATCAGTGTCAGTTGAGTGTGCGGTTTTCTCCCTGTTTATAAATAGCAGTTTTCTCCTTGGTGGCCTTTTGCTCCATGATTAAAGCTCAATTCACTGGAGGCGAAGTGGTGCATAATCCCAACAAATGAATGAATAGGACTGGCTGGTCACGTTCAAAATAAAAGGAACTGTGCTTATTCCATATTTATCAACTTGCCTCTGCAGCCGTACACAATCTCTTTGACAGGCTGGCTATGCTTCACAGTGAACACGATTAACAACAAATAAATAACACTAACCCTTGAACACATAGTAAGAATCTTTATGGCTTTCTAGAACATGCAGGAAAAGACACCCTGATAAACTTTAATATTATTGATATCTATTTTCATCTTTCCCGGACTCTATATATAAAGGTCAAAGTGCTTATGCATGTCTCTCTGATGGGGGGGGGTTTCCCAGTTTTGTTTTGAGGAACCATGGAGTTTCTCAGGGATCCTTCAAACCAAAATGCTTTATTTGGAAAAAGAAGCATGACTCGAAATGCTTTATTGGGGGGGGGGGGGGAAGAAGCATTAATCAAAATGCTTTATTTGGGGGGGAAAAGAAGCATTTCGCTTTGGATAGCAGGAAAGAAAGAAGCTGGAAGGAGTGAAATGAATTCTCCCCTAGCAAAGGGAAGAGTGAATTATGAATTATTGTCAAGGTATTGATTTAACAGCTAACCTACGTTATGTAATGTAAGATTTAAGATGTAATGATGGGAATGACTCAGCAGGGTCTGAGTCTCTTTAAGAGCCTCTGTATAAAAGGGAATGCTCCGCTGGTGTGCTCCCTCTCTTTCGTTTCCTGCTGTAACTGTGGTGTGTTGGATCCTGCTGTATTAGTAGGTGTATGTATATTGTTCCTGGTGTATGATATTGTAGATAGTGTAAGATAAACCACCATTTAATACAGACCACTGTTTACTGTGTTTACTCCTGGGTTATCTCGCGCAAGAAGACTGTGCATGCTCTGACAATTACGTCCTATGTCAGTCATCAAAAATGATTCCGCTAACTCAAGGGCAAGTAATCCCTACAGAGGCCTGGGGTGTCCGGACAATTTTGAGAGAAAGAGGTGAGCACAGCCCAAGATGGCTGCCTGCAGTGGTCATGCAGAACAACGTCCACTGACCAGCAAGTCCTGCAGAAGCTTCTTGGAGGAGAAGCAAAATGTTTTCGCAGGAAAAAAAATCCCCCAAAAAAGTCTAGTTGCCTTTTGGAAAAGCACCTATGAGAATTGCTTCTAGAAGCTAGTTATTTGCTTACAAATAATTCTGGGAGTTGAAGTCCACAAGTCATCAAAGGGCTAAGTTTGAAGACCCCTGCTTGTGGACTTCAACTCCCAGAATTCCTGAGCCAGGCACGCTGGCTGAGGAATTCTGGGAGTTGAAGTCCACAAGTCATCAAAGGGTCAAGTTTGAAGACCCCTGCTTGTGGACTTCAACTCCCAGAATTCCTGAGCCAGGCACGCTGGCTGAGGAATTCTGAGAGTTGAAGTCCACAAGTCATCAAAGGGCCAAGTTTGAAGACCCTTGCTTGTGGACTTCAACTCCCAGAATTCCTGAGCCAGGCACGCTAGCTGAGGAATTCTGGGAGCTGAAGTCCACAAGTCATCAAAGGGCCAAGTTTGAAGACCCTTGCTTGTGGACTTCAACTCCCAGAATTCCTCACCCGGGTACGCTGGCTCAGGAATTCTGGGAGTTGAAGTCCACAAGTCATCAAAGGGCCACGTTTGAAGATCCCTGACTTACAGCATGCAGCCTCCTAGCTCCTGTTTAAGGGAACACGGAGGAAGATGGTAGATGTCAAGAATTAGATGGGTGCTCTTAACTGGTACGCTTCTAATTTAGTTAAAACCTTTTCCTCTTTGGCACTGGCTTGTCCCCAAGGTCTCCTCAAAATGAATCCAGTTACATCTTCTCTCCCTGTATCACTTCAGCTGCAGGCGCAATACAATTAATCTAAGGTCTGGTTTTATTGGATCCTTTCATATTATTGAGATAACGGCTGAGTTGCCGGTCTCAACTGCGATCGCTAAAGAAGCTCTACATCTACAGACAGTCCTTGGCTTATAACTATTGGTTTAGTAGCTGTCTGAAGTCTCTATAAAAAGTAACTTATAACAATTTTTCACCCTTACAACTACTGGAGCATCCCCAGGACCACACAATGAAAATCTGGACGCTTGGCAACTGCCACCTATTGTTGATGGCTGTAGTCACGCAATCCCCTTTTGCAATATTCTGACAAGCAAAATAATAATAATAATAATAATAATAATAATAATAATAATAATAATAGGAGGAGGAGAGTTGAAAGGGACCTTGGAGATCATCTAGTCCAGCCCCTTGCTCAGGCAGGAAACCCTATCCCATTTCAGACAAATGGCTGTCCAGTCTCTTTTTAAAAATTCCCAGTGTTGGATCATTCACAGCTTCTGGAGGCAAGGAGTTCCACTGGTGAATTGTTCTGACTGTCAGAAAGTCTAAAAGTCAACGGGGGTACCAGATTCACTTAACATCCATGTTACTAACTTAACAACTGCAGAGACTCACTTAACAACGGTGGAAAGAAAGGCCGTAGAATGGGCCAAAACTCACTTAACAATTGTCTCGCTTAGCAACGGAAATTTCGAGCTCAGTTGTGGACTCTAAGTGGAGAATTACCGGCACTCCACGCTTTTTGCTCATCACAATCCCCTCCTTGAAAAATTCTTTCGGAGAATTCTCTGAAAAAATGGTCATTAAAAAAAATGACAAGAAAGGTTATCTAATCTCCGATGGATCCGTGATCTACGTATCCGACCGTCTGTTCTGGAAACGACCCGCGGGCTTTGTATGATGCGCTTCTTCCTGATTAGAAAAGATCAGTTCCTCGAGGCAAACGGCTCCTCAAATTAGGGAATTCAAATCCCATGGATGAATTCCTGTCCCAAATTCAAATGCCCCTTTCTATTTGGGCAAGATTATCCAGCAGTCAAGGCTTGGTGTTGTGCTTTTACAAGAGATCCCAGTGAACGTCACTTGTTTGGACCTCCGGGTTTTCTTGTGCTTCAGAGAAAGTGAGATGTGCTCATGAAACAGACGTGAGAGGAAAAACACCTGCCTGCGTTCAGAGCAAATATTGAAGGAGCTTCCTTCTCTTTCACTGGAGCGCTACAAAAAAGATGTTGACACCTTGGAAAAAATTCAGAGAAGAGTAACTAACATGATCCAAGGCCTGGGGACCAAAACATATGAAGAACGGCTGCGGGAGTTGAGTTTGGCTAGTCTAAAGAAAAGAAGAAGTAGGGGAGACACGATAGCAGTATTCCAGTATCTGAGGGGCTGCCACAAAGAAGAGGAGGAGGTCACGTTATTATCCAAAGCACCAGAGGGAAGGACGAGAAACAACGGATGGAAACTGATCAAAGAGAGAAGCAACCTGGAATTAAGGAGAAACTTTCTGACAGTGAGGACAATTAACCGGTGGAACAGCTTGCCACCAGAAATCGTGGGCGCTCCATCACTGGAGGTTTTTAAGAAGAGGCTAGACAGTCACTTGTCTGAGATGGTCTAGGTTCTCCTGCTTGAGCGGGGGGCTGGACTAGAAGACCTCCAAGGTCCCTTCCAGCTCTATTCTGATTTATTGATTCATTGATTGAATTAACCAGTGGAACAGCTTGCCACCAGAAATCGTGGGCGCTCCATCACTGGAGGTTTTTAAAAAGAGACTGGACAGTCACTTGTCTCAGATGGTGTAGGTTCTCCTGCTCGAGCGGGGGGCTGGACTAGAAGACCTTGAAGATCCCTTCCAGCTCCATTCTATTCTAATTCTAATTAAGGTTGGTTCCACTCCTTATTTGCTTTTGAGTAGGCCAGTGGAGGAATTTCCGTTTTAAGATGCTGTGCAATTAATTTATTTTCCCCCCATGCAGTGATTTTTCTATTCTACCATAGTAAGCCGACTTCAATACTTGTGTTAACTAACATCTGCATAGCGGCTGCAGGCAGCCTTAGCAAGATTCCTGATCGTTCAAGAAACGGGTTGTTTTTCAGTTGTACATTGCGGGTAACCCTCAACCTTACAACCTTTCATTTAGCAACAGTTCAAAGTTACAACGGCACTTAAGAAGTGACTTACAACCAGCTCTTGCCCTTACAACTATTAGCAACATCCCTGTGATCACGGGACTGAAATCTGGATGATTGGCAGCTGGCATGTATTTAGGATGGCTGCAGTGTTGAAGAATCCTGTGATAACCATTTGTGACCTTCCCAGCCAGCTTATGACAAGCAAAGTCAATTGCGGGACCCGGATTTGCTTAACAGTCGTATGATTCACTTAGGTCGTCATAAGTCCAGGACTACCTGTATGTTGTTGATTCCATGAAAATATTCCACAGAACATACAGAGTCCTGTCCCACACATGCTTATGGACTTTGGCACATATCTGTGTAAACCAGTGGTTCTCAACTTTTTTAATGCCGCGACACCCAACCGGTCATAAGTCGAGGACTACTCAACCGGTCGTAAGTTGAGGACTACTCAACTGGCACAGCACCGTTTGCAGAATGGGGCTTTTGGCGGGCTCAGCAGGGCAGAGACAGCCTGGACAATTCCTATTGGCTTTTGAAAGCCAATAGAATTAGACTCTATTCAAGAGAGTCTATTCTATTGGCGTTCAAAAACCAATAGAATAAAAGGGAGTAGCACAGCTAAGGAAAAGGGGGGAAAAATGGCGGACTGCGTTGTTTGGCGACCCCCGTGAAATGGTCGTTCGACCCCAAATGGGGTCCCGACCCACAGGTTGAGAACCACTGGTGTAAACCTATGTCCTAAGGGGCATCTACTGCTATCCCCAACATGGCTCAATTTCACTGCGTAAAAACTACAAAAATATATCCTTTTTATTTGCATTGCTCTACTGTTGAGCGTTTTGATTCAGGAAGCAAACCAAAATATTCTGCCTGTGCCGTGCAAAGGAAGTCGCGTTTCTCCAGTTTTCCAAAGCTGCAAATAGTTTAAAAAGACGTTCAAATCAGGAATTTCCATCTACTTTGTTTAACTTCTGAGAACTGGGAAGGAATCCGGGATGGATAGAAACGCTGTCCAATTACTGAACAACACATTAAGTGAAATGGTTGGGTTTTTTTTTAACATAATGAAATAAACACTTTCTTTTTCACGTCACGGCTATTCCCACTTGGGAGCAAGGTGAGTTTCTGAACCTTCGGGTCCCTGAGATGTACATTGCTCAAGTCCAAAGGCAACTCATGGAAAAGTCAGCAGGTAATTCTCACCCATTTCAAAAAAGAAATTAAAAATGCCGTATGCCAGATCAGCCGCCTCCTATCCGTAACATTTGGCTCTCCAACTTTGCAGGAAAGCATTATGCTCCTGTTGTCCCATCCCTGCAGATTTCGCCCAGGGCGGGTCTAAAAACACCTGCACCAAAAGAATTCCTGCCCGAGCAGGGGGTTAGACTAGATGACCTCCAAGGTCCCTTCCAACTTTATTATTATGGATCATCACACAGTCAGCCAGATGTTCAGACTGGATTTGGCATTTTGTCTACCTATCGAGTCCTTACCCAGGACCTGGGATAGGCAGATGTGGATGTTTGATGGTATTACAGGTATCGTCGCAGGATGGAAGCAGTTCCTAATAAGGACGCCTTTTGCAATTGACTAATAGCGAATTTGTCAATGCCAATGGTGTTCAAGTGGTGCTCCAGTTGTTTTGGGATTGCACCCAAGGAGCCTATGACTATTGGTACTACCCTTGCTTGCTTTTGCCACAGTCTTTCTATTTCTATTTGTAGGTCTTTGTATTTTGTTATCTTCTCCAGTTCTTTCTCGTCTATTCTGCTGTCTCCAGGCACTGCCACGTCCACTATCCAGACTTTTTTGTCTTTCTTATCGACAATTGTTAAGTCTGGGGTGTTATGTTGCAAGTGCTTGTCTGTTTGAATTCTGAAGTCCCAGAGCAGTTTAATTTTATCATTTTCTATGACTTTCTCTATTTTATGATCCCACCAGTTTAATAATAATAATAGTAATTATTATTATTAGTAATAGTAGTAAAGTTGGAAGGGACCTTGGAGGTCATCTAGTCCAACCCCCTGCTCGGGCAGGAAACCCTAGACCATTTCGGACAAATGGCTGTCCAGTCTCTTCTTAAAAACTTCCAGTGTTGGAGCATTTACTGCTTCTGGAGGCAAGCTGTTCCACTGATTAATTGTTCTCACTGTCAGGAAGTTTCTCCTTAGTTCTAGGTTGCTTCTCTCCTTGATTAGTTTCCACCCGTTGCTTCTTGTCCTGCCTTCAGGTGCTTTGGAAAATAGCTTAATTCCCTCTTCTTTATGGCAGCCCCTGAGATATTGGAATACTGCTATCATGTCCCCCATTATTATTATTATTATTATTATTATTATTATTATTATTATTATTATTGTCACACCTTCTGCTTTAGAAGATGGACTGTTTGTATCTTGCGATTGGCTTGCACACTGATTACAAAGTAATCATTGTGTCCAACTCTAGGGATGATACTCCATCCCCATTTCTTGGCCGAGGGATTCAGCGTTGTCCGAAGAAACATCCGTGGTCAGGTGGCCAATGTGGCTGTCCGCCAAAGTGATTAGGGTTAGGTAGTGGTACCTATTAATCTACTCACATTTGCATGCTTGTGCTCTGATTAAGCTGGGCTATGGCATGACACATGCTGTGCTTTGTGATACCCTCGTGTTTTTCAACCTCTTACTGTCCTCGGGAAAGTCAAAATGGGGGGAGGGGAGGGGTGTTTCACCTGGACAACTATCCTGCTGGGTTAGAGCAAACGTTTATGAGGTCCACAGTTTTGATTCCTGAGCAAAACCTGCGCAGTGTTCAGAGGCGAGGTAATGAAGCTGGGGAAAATATCATTTGGAGTGTGTTAGGGTGTTAGGAGAAGAATAGAATAGAATAGAATAGAATATAGAATAGAATATAGAATAGAATATAGAATATAGAATATAGAATATAGAATAGAATATAGAATATAGAATAGAACAGAATAGAATAGAAAATAGAGAATAGAACAGAATAGAGAATAGAATAGAATAGAGAAAGAATGAAATAGAACAGAATATATAATAGTTAGAATAGAATAGAAACAGAATAGAATAGAGAAAGAATAGAATAGAATAGAATAAAGAATGGAATGGAATGGAATAGACTAGACTAGACTAGAATAGGAGCTGGAAGGGACCTTGGAGGTCATCTAGTCCAACCCCCTGCTCAGGCAGGAAACCCTAGACCATTTCAGACCAATGACTGTTCAGTCTCTTCTTAAAAACCTCCAGTGATGGAGCATTCACAACTGGAGGCAGGTTGTTCCACTGGTTAATTGTTCTCACTGTCAGGAAGTTTCTCCTTAGTTCCAGGTTGCTTCTCTCCTTGATGAGTTTCCATCTGTTGCTTCTTGTCCTGCCTTCAGGCGCCTTGGAAAATAGCTTGACTCCCTCTTCTTTGGGGCAGCCCCGAGATACTGTAACACTGCTATCATGCCCCCCCTCCCCGTCCTTCTCTTCGTTAAACTGGACATACCCAATCCCAGCAACCGTTCCTTATATGTTTTAGCCTCCAGTCCCCTGATCATCTTCGTTGCTCTTCTCTGCACTCTTTCTAGAGTCTCAGCATCTTTTTTACATTGTGGTGACCAAAACTGAATGCAGTATTCCAAGGGTGGCCTTACCAAGGCCTTGTAAAGTGGTAGTAACACTTCACGTAATCTTGATTCTGTCTGTTAAGGCAGCCCAGCACTGTGTTGGCTTTTTTGGCAGCTGCAGCACACGGCTGGCTCCTATTTAAGGGATCGTCCACTAGGATAGTTTCCCCAGCTTCATGATGTCTTCTGTGGACAGTGTGCAGGAACCTCAGAGAGAAAAACTATGGACCAGGTAAACTTTTGCTCTGAACAGGCAGGATAATGGTGGCAGTGGGATATCCCCTCTCCTCCATTTGCCTCTTGGTCATTTGCATCAAAGACCAAGCCTACCACAAACTCTATCTCAGCTATGTTCCCTCCAAGTGAACAGGCCAGCTTTGATCTGTCTTCTCCAAGGGTTTGTTTCCATCCCAGTTTTTCCACATACATTGAAAGCTGCTCTTTGGCTCCAGAGAACTTCATCGGAATCTACACTCATCGTGACTTCCTGGTTCTGTGTTAGTAGAACATTTCATACTACGATGAGGAGGAATTTGGGGATATTCACCCCAAGGTTTATACAGGAAGTAAGCTGAACATGGCTAAGAGCCAGGTGGCAGTTTGAGAAGGCCGTTGGTGGGAGGAAGGGGGAACAGATGTGTATCATTTCAAACACCATTGGCTATCTTCTTCACAACAGTGTTATTTGTGGGGAAACTAGGAAGGAAGGAAGGAAAGAGGGAGAGAAAGGAGGGAGGGAGGGAGGAAAGCAGGAAAGAAGGAAAAGGAAAAAAGTAAATAATGAAGGAAGGAAAGAAGGAAGGAAGGAAAGAAGGAAGGAAGGAAAGAAAGGAGGGAGGAAAGAAGGAAGGAAAAAAGAAGGAAAGAAGTAACTAAATAAGGAAGGAAGGAAGGAAGGAAAGGAGGGGGAGGGAGGGAGGAAAGAAGGAATTAAAGGAGAGAGGGAGGGAGGGAGGGAGGAAAGAAAGAAGGAAAGAAAGAAGGAAGGGAGAGAGGGAGGAAAGCAGGAAAGAAGGAAAAGGAAAAAAGAAGAAAAGGAAGGAAAGAAGGAAAGAAGGGAGGGAGGGAGGAAAGAAGGGAGGAAAAAGAAGGAAAGAAGTAACTAAATAAGGAAGCAAGGAAGGAAAGAAGGGAGGGAGGGAGGAAAGAAGGAAGGGAAAAAGAAGGAAAGAAGTAACTAAATAAGGAAGGAAGGAAGGAAAGAAAGAAGGAAGGAAGGAAGAAAAGAAGGAAGGAAAAAAGGAAAGAAGGAAAGAAAGGAGGGAGGGAGGAAAAAAGGGAGGAAAAAAGAAGGAAAGAAGTAACTAAATAAGGAAGGAAGGAGAGAGAGGGAGGGAGGAAAGAAGGAAGGGAAGAAGGAATTAAAGGAGGGAGGGAAGAAGTACAGAAATGATCAACAGCCCACCTGCATTTCCTGTTTCTCAGCTCCTGTCCCAGAGACGAAATACACACAAACCCTAGTAGCGATGTGCTGTTATTTCTACTGGAAAAATCTTGAGCTAATGTGCTTTACTTGTAGGAGGCTTCGGGGCGGGGTGCTCCTTATTCCTACAACGCTGAGCGGGGCTTCCCCCGAGAGACCACAAACAGCCCGACACCCCTGGCGAGCGGAAGGGGGCGGCGGGACCCCCCGACTCCGAAGGGAAGCAAAACCCGGCGAGGAACCGAAGCTCAAACATTATTGCGTAATTTTCCTCGAAGCGTTAAAATCCGTGTGAACCGAGCGCCCGGCCCAACGTATCCCACACCCCCTCCGCGACGTTCCTGCTTCAGGGATGTGGCCCAGGACCCCCGAAACACCCATTATTTCACTTTCTTTTTTTTAAAAAAAAAGAAGAGAGAGAAAAAAAGAAACACGAATCCACCCGCCGAGAACGGGGATCAGGAGTAGCTGCAGGCGTCCGTGTGGACTCGTAAAACCCCCCTGCTGTGCAGGCGGAGGAAGTTGAGCATCTCCGAAGGCATCGCGTGGAACCCGGGCCGAGGTTTGACGTTGTCGTAGTAATGGTGAGTGATGAACGTCCCTGAGGGGTTCATGGAGAAACCCCAGAATCCAAAGAGGTGGACCTCTTCGCACAGCTCCAAGGCGGCCGTCGCCAGGATCAGCCCCGTGGTGACCCGCTTGGCCCGCACCCCTTGCATCAGCCAGTAGCGCGAGACGTTGGTGAGATATTTGGGGTGGAAAAAGTAGACGGCCTTCTTGGATTCAAAGTCGTCCAGGACGTACCTGACCCTGATGGAGACGTCGGTGTTGTGGGTGTTGTAGAAGGCCGGGAGCAACACGGAGGCGTTTTCGTACGCTTTCAAGACTTGGTAAAAGGGCCGCCTCCATTTCTCCAGCCTCTGGAACCTGGTATGAGGTGCACAAGGAGGGGGAACGTCAGAAATTCAAGCAATCTGTCACGACGTTGAGATTCTCCCCCTGATAAAAGCATGTTACAATTAAGAAGCAATGGAGGGAAACTCATCAAGGAGAGAAGCAACCTAGAACTAAGGAGAAACTTCCTGACAGTCAGAACAATTAACCAGTGGAACGACCTGCCTCCAGAAGCGGTGAATGCTCCAACACTGGAAGGTTTTTAAGAAGAGACTGGACAGCCATTTGTCTGAAATGGTGTAGGGTTTTCTGCCTGAGCAGGGGGTTGGACTAGATGACGTCCAAGGTCCCTTCCAACTCTGTTTATTCTATTGTATTCTATTCTATTCCATTCCATTCCATGTTCTATTCTATTCTATTCTATTCTATTCCATATTCCATTCCATTCCATTTTCTATTCCATTCCATTCCATGTTCTATTCTATTCCATTCCATTCCATTCCATTCTATTCTATTCCATATTCCATTCCATTCCATGTTCTATTCTATTCCATTCCATACATTCTATTCTATTCCATTCTATTCCAATATCTATTCCAATATCTATTCCAATACCTATTCTATTCTATTCTATTCTATTCCATTCCATTCCATTCAGGCAGCATTCAGTATATGGTAGAATTCAGATATGAGGGTCCTTGAATGAGAGACTAAGAGGTCCTAAAGTGCTGCCAGAAAGGGGTTAAGGGGTCAAGCTATTCTCCAAAGCGCCTGAAGGCAGGACAAGAAGCAACGGATGGAAACTCATCAAGGAGAGAAGCAACCTAGAACTAAGGAGAAACCTCCTGACAGGGAGAACAATTAACCAGTGGAACTACCTGCCTCCAGAAGCTGTGAATGCTCCAACACTGGAAGTTTTTAAGAAGAGACTGGACAGCCATTTGTCCGAAATGGTGTAGGGTTTCCTGCCTGAGCAGGGGGTTGGACTAGATGACCTCCAAGGTCCCTTCCAACTTTATTATTATTATTATTATTATTAGTAGTAGTAGTAGTAGTAGTAGTATAAGTATTATTAGTATTATTATTATTAGAGTTTTACATTGGCCCTCTTGGGATCGGGGAAGCAGGCCTCCTCATTTAAACATCAGCTGCCTTAAAAGCGTAGAAGGAGGAAGGAAAACCAGCAATTACGATTTTTTTTTTTTTTTTGTCAAATGGCAGGGTCTTCTTTTTTGTTTGTTTTTCTTAAGATCCAGTTCTGGAACCTCCTGAACCCTCTGGGGTCGGAAGGTTTGGCTTCTGAGTCAAGTTTCAGTTCCAGAGGCTATAAAATCGGGAATAAATGTTAAATAAATCTCCATACTGTTCTCCTATAGTTCTAGATATAGACGAGGATGTAACGCAGAACAGATGGAGCCATCTTAGGTTGGAAGGAAGGAAGGAAGAAAGGAAGGAAGGAAGGAAGGAAGGAGGAAAGGAAGGTAAAAGAAAGAGGGAGTGAAGGAAAGAAGGAAGGAGGGAAGGAAGATAGGAAGGTAAAAGAAAGGGAGTGAAGGAAGGAAGGAAAAATAGGAAGGAATGTAAAAGAAAGAGGGAGGGAGTGAAGGAAGGAAGGAAAAAAATAGGAAGGAAGGTAAAAGAAAGGGAAGGAGGGAGGGAGGGAGGGAAGGAAGGAAGGAAGGAGGAAAGGAAGGAGAGAAGGAAGGAAGGTAAAAGAAAGAGGGAGTGAAGGAAGGAAGGAAAAATAGGAAGGAATGTAAAAGAAAGGGAGGGAGGGAAGGAAGGAAGGAAGAAAGGAGGGAAGGAAGGAAGGTAAAAGAAAGAGGGAGTGAAGGAAGGAAGGAAAAATAGGAAGGAATGTAAAAGAAAGAGGGAAGGAGGGAGGAAGAAAGGAAGGAAGGAAAAATAGGAAGGGAGGTAAAAGGGAGGGAGGGAGGGAAGGAAGGAAGGAAGAAAAATAGGAAGATCAAAGAAAGAGGGAGGGAGGAAAAATAGAAAGGAACGTTAACAAAAAGAGGGATGGAGGGAGGGAGGGAGGAAGAAAGGAAGGAAAAATAGGAAGGAAGGTAAAAGAAAGAGGGAGGGAGGGAGGGAGGGAGGGAGGGAAGGAAGGCTAAGGAAGGAAGGAAAGCTAAGAAAAGGAAGCTAAAGAAGGGAGGAGGGAACGAGGGAGGGAGGAAAGAAAAGCAAAGGAAAGAGAGAACACTGAAGAGAAGAGAAGCCCACGTGCCTCCTTTCAATTCCACGCAGTTATTTTCCCGGAGGACAAAGAGGCTGAACTGACTCTCGTTTCCAGTTGCTATGAAATTACACCGTCCAGAGCCGGGAACGGCTTTGCTGGAGCACATCACCAGATGCAGCTTCTTCCTCCTTCAGAGGACTGTGAATTTCACCGAGACTCCGGCGCAAAGGGAGGCTGGGGAAACGACTGACCTTTCAGTAATTATGCTCGGGTTGACCGTCACCACGTTAGTCTTCACACCGACATCTGCCTCGTACTTCCTCGATATGGGCGGCAAATTGCATCTACAGGAGAAAAAGGGAGCGCGGGAAAAGATCTTAGGGTGTTGTGTTGTTGTTTGTTTCTCCAGCTGTCACCCTCTCCTCCCTGTCCAAAACAAACACCGTTTTACACAGGGCCAAAAAACAGGGAATAAGCTCTGCCACAAGCCGGATGAGGACTTCAAGGCCTTCGTGTTTTAGATGAAGGGATTTATTGATCTAATCATCATCATCATTGTCGTCATCAATATGAAAGACAAAAAAGTCTGGATAGTGGACGTGGCAGTGCCTGGAGACAGCAGAATATTTGAGAAAGAACTGGAGAAGATAACAAAATACAAAGACCTATAAATAGAAATAGAAAGACTGTGGCAAAAGCAAGCAAGGGTAGTACCAATAGTAATAGGCTCCTTGGGTGCAATCCCAAAACAACTGGCGCACCACTTGAACACCATTGGCATTGACAAATTCGCTATTAGTCAATTGCAAAAGGCAGCCTTACTAGGAACTGCTTCCATCCTGTGACGATACCTGTAATACCATCAAACATCCACATCTGCCTATCCCAGGTCCTGGGTAAGGACTCGATAGGTAGACAAAATGCCAAATCCAGTCTGAACATCTGACTGACTGTGCGATGATCGATAATAATAATAATAATAACAACAGCAACAACATAATGATGATGATGATGATGATATTGTTGTTGTTGGAAGGGACCTTCAAGATCATCTAGTCCAATTGATCTATTTCAATTTAGAAGTTGACCAATTACAGACAAGTCTAGACAGCTTATATTTTAAACTGTAAGGAACATTAAAATAGAGGGGGGGGGGAAGGATCTCCAGAAAAAAATAGACATAAAAACGCACACCAAAAACAAAACAAAAAAAACCAATGGGATGTTAAAAATCAATAAAACATATTTTTTAAAAAAAATGGGAGTTCAACAGCCACCCTATCCTCAAGCCTGGAAGAGCCAGATGTTTAAGATTTTAAATTTCCTTAAATGTCCGTGGGATTCAAAGGGAGTTGACTTTAACCTGCTTGTGGCTATGTAGGGATTCTAGGCTGATCCCTCTTTTGACTCCTCCCCCACCTAAATATGAGCCAGCCGTGTGCTGCAGCTACCCAAAAAGCCAACACAGTGCTGGGCTGCATTAACAGAGGGATAGAATCAAGATCACGTGAAGGGTTACTACCACTTTACAAGGCCTTGGTAAAGCCACACTTGGAATCCTTCATCCAGTTTTGGTCACCACAATGTAAAAAAGATGTTGAGACTCTAAAAAGAGTACAGAGAAGAGCAACAAAGTTGATCAGGGGACTGGAGGCTAAAACATACAAGGAACGGCTGCTGGAATTGGGGATGTCCAGTTTAATGAAGAGAAGGACGAGGGGGGACATGATAGCAGTGTTCCAATATCTCAGGGGCTGCCCCAAAGAAGAGGGAGTCAAGCTATTCTCCAAAGTGCCTGAAGGCAGGACAAGAAGCAACGGGTGGCAACTCATCAAGGACAGAAGCAACCTAGAACTAAGGAGAAACTTCCTGACAGTTAGAACAATTAACCAGTGGAACTCCTTGCCCCCAGAAGCGGCGAATGCTCCAACACTGGAAGTTTTCAAGAAGAGATTAGACCAGCCATTTGTCTGAAATGATATAGGGTTTCCTGCCTGAGCAGGGGGTTGGATTAGATGACCTCCAAGGTCCCTTCCACTTCTATTCTATTCTATTCTATTCTATTCTATTCTATTCTATTCTATTCTATTCTATTCTATTCTATTCTATTCTATTCTATTCTATTCTATTCTATTCTATTTAACCAGTGGAACTCCTTACCTCCAGAATAAATGAATGCTCCAACATTGGCAGTTTTTAAGAAGAGACTGGACAGCCATTTTTCTGACATGGTATAGGGTTTTCTGCCTGAGCAGGGGGTTGGACTAGATGATCTCCAAGGTCCCTTCCAACATCATCATCATCATCATTTTATTCATTAGACATGAACCTCAGTCAACTGAACATTCAAATTGGCTGGCGCTGATGATTGATACGGGTTGCTACCATCATCATCATCATCATCATCATTATTATTATTATTATTATTATTATTATTATTATTATTATTATTATTATTATTATTATTATTATTATTCCTGCACTAATACGCTCCTTTGATCCTGCAAGGCAGGGCCATCTTTCTCTCTTTAACTTCTTCTTCTTCTTTGCTAACAAAGAAAGAAGTAGAAAGAGCAATAGGAAAAAATGAACATTTTTTTCCAAAGAGCAGGCAGTCCGTGGATGCCTTCCAAACCCCAAATGAGACACCCAGTTATATAAGGAATGCCTAATTGGGAGCACTTTTAGCTTTTAGCCTGCAAGCAAGAGCCACATGGAATCTAAGCCCCTCAAAATATCTAAATAAACTTCGATTAAATCCCCAATTTACAGTATGGAATACCTATCTCCCTTAGATTGTTAAATACTTCAAAGTATTGACATTGCCCTGGGAAATTGTACCATAGGTATTTTGGATCAAATTCTCACAATCTAGGCTTTGAGATTTACTTATTTTTTTTCCCATCTTCGTAATTATAATTTCCTTATCACAGCCCTTTCAGCTGCATGATTTGAATTGTGTCTTTCTAACACCCATTGCAGTGTCTTCTGCCAGTCTGCTTTTTTTCCATCCTCAATAAACAGCTGGAAGCTGAATTTGTAATCAAGGCCAGGCCAGATTTGCAGAAACTAAAGCACAAGAAATAATTAGAAATCCTTCTTGATCACTCATCTCCACGCAGAACACATTTTTCTTCTTTATTTTGCTTTATCGTTTTGCCCGTTGGGTCTGGTGGTTGAGGCACCAGGCTAGAAAGCAAGGGACTGTCACTTCTAGTCCCGCCTTAACCATGAAAGCCAGCTGGGTGACTTTGGACCAATCACCAGGAGACTGTGAGTTCTAGTCCCGCCTTAGGCATGAAAGCCGGCTGGGTGACTTTGGGCCAATCACCAGGAGACGGTGAGTTCTAGTCCCGCCTTAGGCATGAAAGCCGGCTGGGTGACTTTGGGCCAATCACCAGGAGTCGGTGAGTTCTAGTCCCGCCTTAGCCATGAAAGCCAGCTGGGTGACTTTGGGCCAATCACCAGGAGAGGGTGAGTTCTAGTCCCGCCTTAGCCACGAAAGCCGGCTGGGTGACTTTGGGCCAATCACCAGGAGTCGGTGAGTTCTAGTCCCGCCTTAGCCATGAAAGCCAGCTGGGTGACTTTGGGCCAATCACCAGGAGAGGGTGAGTTCTAGTCCCGCCTTAGCCACGAAAGCCAGCTGGGTGACTTTGGACCAATCACCAGGAGTCGTTGAGTTCTAGTCCCACCTTAGGCATGAAAGCCAGCTGGGTGACTTTGGACCAATCATCAGGAGACGGTGAGTTCTAGTCCCGCCTTAACCATGAAAGCCAGCTGGGTGACTTTGGGCCAATCACCAAGAGACGGTAATTGCAAATCTTCCAAACCTATTATTCTGTTCTAGATGGAACACATACTGTACAAAATATGCTTCAATGCATGAAATTATCAGAGGGTCAACACTGACCAGGGCGATAAATTCATCAGTCCAAATATAATCTCCCAAATTATTTTTAGCATGTGGACATTCCTGGAACTTTTCTTCTCTTGTCCACTCCTCTTTATCAGCCACTGATCTCAGCAGAAAAAAAACCAACGAACACAAAAATAAATTGATTTGGAGAGGAAAAAAGAGAGAAAGAGGATTAAATTAACATTCTGTCCCAGCTGTTCAAGCCTGCTGAGATTCACGGCTCCATAATCCTGAGCCAATAGTCAACCATCCGGTCAATCCAACTAAACAAGCGATATCCCTCTTGCGTAACTTGACCTGAAATGGATCCAAGAATCAATTTTGTCTTAAGTCAGCACAATCAGAAATTATTTCCTATCTTTTTTTTTTCTTTAATTGTGTCTTAAATCCCTACTTTAACAATCTTGGAAAAACGAGGGATGTAAAGCTAAAAATCGAGATGTAAAGCTAATGATATTTTTCTTTAAAAAAAAACAATTGGAAGTCATTGCACACAGCCATACATTTTATATTTTGGGGTTTTTTTCAATGACCAATTTTTTTATCAAGGGGCTCAAGGCAGGAAAGCAGAAAAGCAATAAACGTTAAAATCTGTGAGTTTTTTAAACGCTTGGGGCAGAGGTAATCTACTGTTGCTGTTTACTGTTCTTTTTCCGCTCTTTTGCTTTTAAAGAATGAATCAATTTGCAGCTATAAAGTTTTCTACTGTTTTCCACTATTTAAAACAGTCAAAAGCATTGACATAATAAGCATGTCAATTCACACCCTTTTCTTATCGTCGCTCATTTTTGGAAAAAAAAAATTCCGATTGCCTTCGTTAAAGAGCAGTAGTTCTTATGAATTCATTTCCAGTTGCTTCTGACGATGTAAGAGCTCAGTGAATAGGTGAGGGAAAAAAGACTGAAAAAATAGCCCATCCCATCATTAGCAACAATAGCAACACAATCACTATATACAAAAACACAAAGGTGGCATACGACACCAGTGAGATTAGCAAAAATGTTTAAAAATACTCCAAACAACTGTTGGAAATGCAAACAAAAACCAGGTCCTTATTATCACATCTGGTGGACATGCCCCAAAGCAAAAAGATTTTGGGTTAAAATACATTTATCAATAGTTGGAGAAAATGACTAAAAAACAAATAGACTTTAAACCAGAATTATTTTGGTTAGGAACAATAGGAGCTAGTGATGAGAAAGACTGCGGATATCTAATACTACACATATTAACGGCAGCAACAATGGTATTTGCCCCACGTTGGAAAAATGAAAACTTAGTAAGAAGTATTAATTAAGAAAATTCTAGAGTGTGCAGAAATGGATACATCAGTGGTTCTCAACCTTTTTAATGCCGCAACCCCCAACCGGTCGTAGGTCGAGGACTAAATTGGTCGTAAGTCCAGGACTACCCAACCGGTCATAAGTCGAGGACTTTACCTGCCCGGGAGCGCCGCGCATGCGTGGTGCTGCCCCCTGCGCTGGCCAAGGCATAGCTGGCAAGCAGCAGAGACGGAGCAGGCCGACCACCAGCTGGGCTACCAGCTGGCCCAGCCCAAGGGAGGTAAGGCACCCACCATAAAAGGGGAAAAAAATGGGGGACAGCCTTGCTTGGCGACCCCCATGAAATGGTCGATCGACCCCAAATGGGGTCGCAACCCATAGGTTGAGAACCGCTGGGATAGATTGACTTTAAAGATTAAAGACTCAGTCTACTTTAGAACATGGGATAATTTCTATCAATGGCTAGAAAAACGAGTCAGCAAGAAAGAAAGGTGATATGTAATTTTGAATATATATTAGCAAGAAGAAGGCTATTGAGTGATGAATTAACATATTGTTTATGATGATTAACTATTATGTATTATTGTTTGTTAAACACATGCACCCAGACATTATGCTGTTTGCTAAATATTGAGAATGTTATTTGGAAAAACCCGAACCCTAACCGTAACCCTAACCCCAACCCTAATCCCGACCCCACCTTATCCCCAAACCTATAAAAACTAATAAAATCTATACAAAAACAAAACAAAACGCAAAGGCGATCACGCTGGACCATTACCGTAACACAAAATCGGCATTGTCGATCTCCTGACCACATCCGCTGTTCTTCAAAATTCCTCCGTTTCCAACCACCGCACATTTCTTAAACTGGGAACGAGAATAGGGCATCTCCTGGACCAAAGTGGAAAAAGGCGAAAAATTAGGAGCAATTCTTGGAAAAGTTGTTCACATTTATCTTGGGGCGAAAGGACGAGAGATGTAAACCCTGTACAGGTCCAGCAGCTGGGCAGCGCTCTGCAAAGGTAAAAATGTGTTTTGGGGCAGGGGTCCCCAACCTATGGGCCACAGCCCAGTACCGGGCCGTGGTCTACGGTCCATGAGACAGGCTAGCCAGTGCGCGCCTGTGGACCCATTTGCACATGCACGTGGGGCTAGCAGTGATGGCTAGCGCCTGCACAAATCGGGCCACTAGCATACGGAGGTTGCACGGCCCATTTGCGCCTGCACGCGGTTACTAGCAGTGGCGCCTAGTGCCTGTGCGCATGCACAAATGGGGCTCCTACAGCCGCGTGGGTTGCGCAGCCTGATGGCGCATGTGTGCGGGGGCTGGCAGCGGCAGTGGCTAGCCCCTGCATGCATAAACAAATGGGCCACTAGTGCCCTACAGGTGCACACGGCCCCGTTTGTGTGCAGCTCCTTTCGTGCACGCGCGCACACACACAAATTTCTCAGCTGTTCCCTTTTCCTCCGGGCCACTAGCATGAAAAGGTTGGTGACCTCTGCTTCAGAGCACATAGTTCACAAACCCTTTAAAGCAGCTGCGTCTTTTTCTGAGAGGACTTGGGTGTTCGCTGTAGCTTGAGATGCTGACTCTGAATGCTGCAAATTGTAATTTATAATGAATCAGAAGGAGAGAGGGGGCATACAAAATAGACGTGTAAAAAGTTTCATATTATTATTATTGAATATTAATAACATTTAACAGGTGTTATTATCAATTTATCTGTTCTATTTCGATAGGCCTGCAAAATGCAACTCTGGGCAGCTAACGTACAGTAGGACTGAAAACAAAGCAAGATGAACAAGAAATATAAAAGAGCCACAACACCACAAGCTAAAATAGCAAACCGAGACTAGAACAGGGGTCCCCAACCTATGGGTCACAGCCCACTACCGGGCAGTGGCCTACTGGACACTGGGCCACAGGACAGGCTGGCCAGTGCACGCACTCACCCCCACTCGGGCCCGTTTGCGCATGCATGTGGGGCTAGCGCCTGCATGAATGGGACCACTAGCGCAAGCGGGGGTTTGCGCATGTGCATGGTTGCTAGTGGCGGTGGTTAGCACCTGCCCGCATGCACAAATGGGGCCGCGCTGTGCGGGTTGCGTGGCCCGTTTGCCTGTGGCTCTGTTCATGCGCACGCACGCACACAAAGATTTCCCAGCTGCTTCCTTTCCCTCCAGTCCCCCAGCATGAAAAGGTTGGTGACCTCTGACCTAGAAGACAGTATACAGGGAGCCCTTGACTTACACCACAATTAAGCCCCAAAGTAAGACAATTGTTAAGTGATTTTTGCCCCATTTTACGACATTTTTGCAACAGCTGTAAAGTGGACCCTTGCAGTTGTTAAATTAGTAACAGAGCCATTAACTGAATCTGGTTACCTCGTTGACATTTGCCTGTCGGGGGGCTGCCAAAGGTGATCACGTGACCCTGGGACTCTGCAAACGTCATCACTATGAGCCAGCTGTCAAAGTAATCAGTGGAACTCCTTGCCTCCAGAAATTGTGAATGCTCCAACACTGGAGGTTCTTAAGAAGAGACTCAACAGCCATTTGTCTGAAATGGTCTAGGGTTTCCTGCCTGAGTGGGGGGTTGGACTAGATGACCTCCAAGGTCATCACTCTGGTCGGTGATTTCTGCAGCTGACCCAATCTTAGAAGAAGATGTGGCTGTTCCCTCACTGGAGGTTTTTACGAACAGATTGGACAACCATTTGTTTGAAACAGTCTAGGCCAGTGTTTCTTAACCTTGACAATTTTAAGGCATGTGGACTTCAACTCCCAGAATTCCACAGCCAGCATTGCTGGCTGTGGAATTCTGAGAGTTGAAGTCCACATGCCTTAAAATTGTCAAGGTTGAGAAACACTGGTCTAGGCGGTCTCCAAGGGGGTTGGACTAGAAGACCTCTAAGGTCCCTTTCAACTGCGTTGTTTTGTTATCCTGCTTTAAGAGGTTGCCAACTGAAGTTTTATTCGTGCTCCTGCAGATGCCAGATCCTATTTGAGATTGAATCCAAAATTCTCCAAAGGCCTTTTAAGTTTTATCCTTTCAATTCCCACTACGGTCTTCCATAATTGATACCTGCCACCTGTGTTGAACTCTGATACCTATCAATCATCCAGCATTTAATGCCAAGTCCAGCCAAGTTGGGGAAAGCTCGGTCTATCTCAGAGTCATTCTGAAGCCTTATTATTTTTTCAGATAGTTAGGAAATCAGTTTGAAGTAGCTTATTGGTTTATTTATTTTTTGAAAAGAAAATTTCACTACGAGTTTAAGAACTATTAAAACATTGTGTCAACGCTGCTAACATCGGATGTTTTTGCATTGACAACAGATGGAAACGTAACCATCTTTTTCCCTTTCGCTTTTAGAGTTAGATGATGCTGGGATGGGGGGAGATGTGAACGAGAGTCCAGCTAGACATAACAATACTAAACCTAGCATGAGAATCAAGGTTATTGAGCCCAGAGCTGATAAAGAATTGGTGGCTGGAGAACTGGAGAAGAAGCCCACACTTCAAGCTAATCGGGGAATGTGATTTATGACGGTCAATTGGAGGAGGGAATTGTGCTTTGATACTATGTGTCCAGGGGAGGGGAATTCAATTTTTGGCTTCGATTATGCAGTGCCGATATTATGCTACTCGAATAAAAGATTCTTTAAGGTAAACAATGCCTCGAAGTTCTTTTGAAGAGTTTCATCTGTCGGAACCATGACACGTTAATTCTGGAAAGCTGAATATGGACTAAGTGGTCCACATGGACTTGAAATATGATTTTGAAATTAATCGTAAGAATCCTTCTCATGGGAAAATGTTTGGTCTTCTTTAAAAAAAAACATGACAGAGTTGGACTTTGAAACTTGGGATACTAGAGGAAACCAGACGGAATTACAGATCACAGTTAAAGGATCAGAAGATTTAAAGTTGATTTACTGACACAGAAGGAAGCAAAATACTTTTAACACTGGATCTATTGGGAGTTATTTGTGAACCATAGATCCAGAAGTTAATTTTAAGAATGTCTGCTGTTCTATTCTGACTGTGTATGAAAGAGGAATAAGCTTTACTAGACAGGATTAAGATTGATCTGGACGTGGATTTAAAAATGATAGGCTACAATGATTAGGGGACTAGAGGCTCAAACTTACAAGGAACGGTAGCTGGAATTGGGTCTGTCTAGTTTAATGAAGAGAAGGATGAGGGGGGACAGGATAGCAGCATTACAATATCTCAGGGGCAGCTCCAAAGAAGAGGGAGTCAAGCTATTCTCCAAAGCACCTGAAGGCAGGACAAGAAGCAACGGGTGGAAACTGATCAAGGACAGAAGAAACCTAGAACCAAGGAGAAACTTTCTGACAGTCAGAACAATTAACCAGTGGAACCACCTGCCTCCAAAAGCTGTGAATGCTCCAACACTGGAAGGTTTTAAGAAGAGACTGGACAGCCATTTGTCTGAAATTGTATAGGGTTTCCTGCCTGAGCAGGGGGTTGGACTAGATGAACTCCAAGGTCCCTTCCAACTTTTATTACTATTATTATTGTTGTTGTTGTTGAAAAAGCTATTATACCAGCTGATATCTTAATAATTAAAAGGAATATACACATAAATTAAAAGAACAACCCGGATAACGAGTTAAAGTTTCAAGGCTTAAAAACAAGAATTCATAAAAAAACACCTTAACGCTATTCGGAGCATTTGAGGGCAGCCACTGCTCAAGAAAGTTGGAATTTAAAAATTAAAAAAAACCCATAATGTAACACCCAGTCTAAAACCAGCTCGGATTACTTGCATCCAGATAAATCTTTTGTAGAATTTTTTAATTAGCTAGTAAGGCACTGTGAGCTGTCAGCTTCACAAAATTGAACTGAACTGAACTGAATTGAGTAACTTTTTATTGTCCTCTCCACTTTACGTTTTGTACGCAAAGTGGAGAGGCCGATGGCATTAGAAAGAATTTTATAAATCATTTGCTAAATATAACAACATGGAGTCTCTCCAGCTAGAAAAAAGCGTCAACAAGTTTAGAGGCTTAAGATTTCATCTCTGCGGTATTTGATGTCACACGGCTGGGGGGAAAACAGATATTGCCTGTGACCTTGGATGCTGAGGGTATCGGATTAAGAAGGGCCAAGATTTTGACTCAAGGGGCGTTAGAGAAATGGCTGGCATCTTGCGCATTCAGAAAGACCTTATAAAAGTGCTACTAATACATACAGTAGTAACCTTTTGGGAAAAGTGTACAGTAGAAACGCCACCTTTGGTTAAGTTTCCACCCATTTTTCTTCCAATTTCTTTACAACTGTAGCCTTGTTCACTTAATAATACTATTTTACATGGCTTTCTGGGCGACTTTAATTTTATGACGTTTTGCAAGCTCACTAAATGCAAGAGCACAAAAAACCCCAACCAACTTGATAGCCATCACATAACATACTGACAAATGCTCTCCTCTCAGCTTCAATACAGGACATCAATCACTGGATCCTACTGTGATCCGATTGGCTCATTGCCAAAACAAGATGACACCCGATTGGCTCTCTAAACACACATGCTCATTGGCTGCAATGAAGGAAAGCTACCTGAGATCAACCTAAGCAAGGTGTGCTTCCTTTTTCTGGTTATTTGGCTATAACCTTTCATAGAATACAGTACAGATAATTGAACAAACTTTGTTGCATTACGTTCTTGATTAAATTATCTTTCCACTGATATATAATTTTATGGCACTACTCCCAAAAAAAGCGGGTGTTATTAGCCATCCAACCTCAAAAATACTCTTTTCCAAAAAGGTTTCCACAATTTTTGGCCACTACTGTAGTCTTCACCACTGTTCATTTAGTGACTGTTTAAAATTACAACGGCACTGCAAAAAAGTGTCTTATCACAGTTTTTTCACACTTACAACCGTTGCAGCGTCTCCAAGATCACGTGATCGAAATCCAGATGTTTAGCAAATGGCTCCTATTTATGACGGTTGCAGTGTGCCCCGGGGCCGTGTGATCCCTTTTTACGACCTTCCGACAAGCAAAGTCAACGGGGAAGCCCTATTCACTTAACAACAGTTTGCTAACTTAACAACTGTGGCAGGAAAGGTTGTAAAAGAGAACCAAAAACACTCAACAACCGTCCGGCTTAGCAAGAGACATTTTGGGCTGAGTTGTCATCATAGGTTGAGGACTACCTGCAGTTTATGAATAGTAAGTTTGCAACATAGAAACAAATGTGATTTTAAGAAAAGGATTAAAGCATGCCCGGTGCGATACTCATAAAGGAAAACAAACAGTCCACTACAGCTCTGAGGTCAGCATAGTAGGTCGGTTAGAGGCAAATAACAGGTCAGCAAGCTTTTTATGCCGGTGGCCCCGAGGGAAAGAGAGCTGGGAAATTTGTGTGTGTGCGCATGTGCGAACTGTCAACGCTGCTAACATCAGATGTTTCTGCATTGACAACAAAGGGAACTGCAGCCATCTTTTTCCCTTTTGCTTTTAGAGTTAGATCAGTGTTTCTCAACCTTGACAATTTTAAGGCATGTGGATTTCAACTCCCAGAATTCCACAGCCAGCAATGCTGGTTGTGGAATTCTGGGAGTTGAAGTCCACATGCCTTAAAATTGTCAAGGTTGAGAAACATTGAGTTAGATGATGTCGGGAGGGGGGGATGTGAACAAGAGTCCAGTCAGACATAGCAACACTAAGCCTAGCGTGAGAATCAAGGTTATTGTAACCAGCGCTGATAAGGAATTGGAACTGGAGAGGAAGCCTGCGTTTCAAACTAATTAGAGAATGTGATTTATGACGGTCAATTGGAGGAGGGAATTGTGCTTTGATACTAGGTGCCCAGGGGAGGGGAATTCAGTTTTTGGCTTCGATTATGCAGTGCCAATGTTATGCTACTCGAATAAAAGATTCTTTAAGGTAAACAATGCCTCGAAGTTCTTTTGAAGAGTTTCATCTGTCAGAACCATGACACGAACGGAGCTGCACATGAACTATTTGTGCATGCACACAGGTGCTAGCCACCCCCACTGCTAGCACCCACGCACATGCGCAAATGAACCATGCAACCCACACAGGGCTAGCGGCCCCATTTGTGCCTGCGTGCAGGCACAAGCCACTGCAGCTAGCAACTGTGAACAGGCGAAAATGGGCCACGCAACCCACACAGCAGTAGCGGCCCCATTTGTGCATACATGCAGGGACTAGCATATGTGCAAACGGGTCTGCGGGCGCTAGTATGAGTAGGAATGAGTGCAGCCCAATGGCCAGTAGACCACAGCCTGGTAGTGGGCCACGGCCCATAGTTTGGAACCGCATAATAGGTGACGAAGTTAACATATGCAACATTTCTGGATAATCCCCTGCTCGCCAAGAGCTGGAGAAATAAACTTGCCTCTCTAGCCACCCATTAACCATGGAGGCAAAGGTATTAGTCAGTCTTCTGCCACGTGGTCAACTACAAGGAAGGTAATAAATCCTTTCCCCAGGCAGAAGAAATCTAGAACCCAAATGCCAAATGGGAGGGAAAGTTTGAGAACTAAACGTTAGATTCTGGAAAATGATGGGAGTTCTCTAACTCAGGGCTTTTCAACCAGTAGTACGGGTACTACCTGTGGTACATTGGCACCTGGCAGGTGGTACGCGACCATCCTAGAAAAGTGGTAGCGGGGGAGGGGAATGAACTGAACTGGTGGCAGCACCGCACAAGCCTGAGCGAGAGATGGCTGGAGCTGCAGGGCTGTCAGGGCTCAGTGGAAGCACCAGGATCAGTGCCAGGCTCCAGCTGGAGCTCAGCACTGATCCTGGCGCTTCTGCTGAGCCCTGAAGAAGCACCAATCAGCTGGAAAGCAGCACTGATCCTGGCGCTTCTGCTGAGCCCAGAAGAAGTGCCGATCAGCTGGAATGTTGCAGCCTCTCCAGGGTCTTATGATTTACATTCAGATGCTTGGCAACCGATTCATATTTATGATGGTCACAGTGTCCCAAGGTCATGTGAAGTGACCAAAACCTGCTGCAACCACTCAGCAGACGGGGGATATAAAAAACAAACACCCCCCACCCCACCCCCGCTGCCAATACTCAACAGAAATGCTCACAGCAATGAAAACCTCGGACAGGAGGAAGAGCGCCACCGGGCGGGCAGGCAGGTTTCTTGCTCGGCTGTGGCTTGGGGGGCACTTTTTTCATTGTAACTTCGAACAGTCACTAAGCGAACTGTTGTAAGTCGAGGACTACCTGTACTTTATCACTTTTTTCCTTTTTTTTGTCATCAAGTTTTTGACACCTTGCTAGGCGACTGGTGGTCCTCGGATAGTGCCATATTCTAAAAGTGGTACAATGGGTGAAAAGGTTGAAAAGCCCTGCTCTAACTAACAGTAACTCAGGGGTCTCCAAACTTAGCAATTGTGAGCTTCAGCTCCCAGAATTCCTCAGCCAATCCTGCTAGCTGGGGAATTCTGGGAGTTGAAGTCCACAAGTCTTAAAGTTGCCAAGTTCGGGGACCCCTGACGTAACTCACAAAGACTTTTGGGGGGAAAAGTCAAAGTGAAATTCCAAACGAGTTCAAAATTGACAATACGCAAGAGGTGGAGAGCAAAGGAAAGACCTTCTTCAGAAAACAACAGATGGGTTAATAAAGTCCTGGTTTGAACAATCCACTGTTTGCTAAATAGGCTGGGGTGACACTACACCGAAATGGAACATGAACAAATTCCATTATCATGTCATGTAGAGTCTGGGCCAAGTCTCCCGTCAGCCGCAACCTGATTCAATGGCCTTATTTAAATTATGTTGATTGGACATTTTCTGCATGGATAGGATAGCTCTCTGATGTGATGTGCTAAATATAAATTATGCTGCCTCTCTCTTGATGTGCAGGAGTGAGGTGGCAGATGGCAGACCGATCAGAGCAACTATGAAGCAAATCACAGCAAGGTGATTCACTTACCGTATTTTCCGGCGTATAAGGCGACTCGGCGTATAAGACGACCCCCGACTTCGGCACCGAGTTGCATGCCTAGAAAGTCGTCTTATACTCTGGAAACTACCATGATTTCCGGCGTATAAGGCGACCCCCAACTTCAGCACCAAGTTCCATGCCTAGAAAGTCGTCTTATACTCCGGAAACTACCGTGATTTCTGGCGTATAAGGCGACTCGGCGTATAAGACGACCCCCGACTTCGGCACCGAGTTGCATGCCTAGAAAGTCGTCTTATTAGCCAGAAACTACCGTTATTTCCGGCGTATAAGGCGACTCGGCGTATAAGACGACCCCCGACTTCGGCACCGAATTGGATGCCTAGAAAGTCGTCTTATACGCCGGAAACTACCGTGATTTCCGGCGTATAAGACGACTCGGCGTATAAGATGACCCCCGACTTTGGCGCCGATTTCAACGCTTTCGAAAGTCGTCTTATACACCGGAAAGTACGGTATATTTCACGCCTTTGCTCGCTTTTCATAGCTGCTACAAAATCCAGGCAATGCCTTTGCATCCCACCAAGGGGGGGGTCAGATCTTCAATAGTGGCCAAAATTGTGGAAACCTTTTGGGAAAAGTGTATTTTTGAGGTTGGATGGCTAATAACACCGCTTTTTTTGGCAGTGGTACCATAACATTATATATCAACGGAAAGATAATTGAATCAAGAATGTAATGCAGCAAAGTTTGTTCAATTATCTGTACTGTATTCTGTGAAAAGTGATAGCCAAATAACCAGAAAAAGGAAGCACACCTTGCTTAGGTTGACATCAGGTAGCTTTGCTTCATTTGATTGCAGCCAAGGAACACGAGTGTTTAGAGAGCCAATCGGGTGTCATCTTGTTGTGGCCATGAGCCAATCAGATCACAGTAGGATCCAGTGATTGATGTCCTGTATTGAAGCTGAGAGGAGGACATTTGTCAGTGTGTTATGAGATGGCTGTCAAGTTGGTTGGGTTTTTTGGTGTTCTTTCATTGAGTGAGCTTGCAAAACGTAATAAAATTAAAGTAACAGTGCAAAGAGTTGACTGGTCGCCCAGAAAGTGATGTAAAATAGTATTGATAAGTGAACAAGGCTGCAGTTATAAAGAAATTGGAAGAAAAATGGGTGGAAACTTAACCAAAGATGGCGTTTCTACTGTACACTTTTCCCAAAAGGTTTCCACAATTTTGGCCACTGCTGTACTTATGGAGAATTATTTTTAAGTCGACAAAGCTACCACACCTTAGGAAACATTCTGAATACTTCGACGTTGATATGGAAAATGCCGCTGGTATCCACTTCGTATTTCAGGTCTGTTCCCAGAGGTGTGTTCTTTTGTGTGGTGAAGAGGAATGCTGGTGCATTGCAACATCTGGACAAAGTAGACCTGTGTGAAGAAGCAGGAAGGATACACGTGAATCGTGGTGGCGCAGTAGATAGAATGCACTATTGCAGGCTGACTCTGCCCACTGCCAGGAGTTCGATCCTGGCGCGGTTCAAGGTTGACTCAACCTTCTATCCTCCTGAGGTCGGTAAAATGAGGACCTGGACGGTGGGGGGCAATATGCTGACTCTGTAAACTGCTTAGAGAGGGCTGTGAAGCAGTATATAAGTCTAAGTGCTATTGCTACTCCTTCCTTCCTTCCTTCCTTCCTTCCTTCCTTCCTTCCTTCCTTCTTTCCTTCCTTGCTTCCATAATTTTGGTCACCATACCTCAAAAAAGATGTTGAGACCTTGGAAAAACTTCAGAGAAGAGCAACTAAAATGATCCAAGGCCTGGAAGCTAAAACATATGAAGAACGGCTGCAGGACTTGGGTTTGGCTAGTCTAAAGAGAAGAAGGACTAGGGGAGACATGATAGCAGAATTTCACTATCTGAGGAGCTGCCACAAGGCAGATGGGGTCAGGTTATTTACCAGCGTACCAGAGAGAAGGATGAGAAACAATGGTTGGAAACTGATTAAGGAGAGAAGCAACCTGGAATTAAGGAGAAACTTCCTGACACGGAGGACAATCAACCAGTGGAACAGCTTGCCACCAGAAATCTTGGGTGCTCCATCACTGGAGATTTGTAAGAAGAGACTGGACAGTCACTTGTATGAGATGGTAAAGGTTCTCCTGCTCGAGCAGGGGGATGGACTAGAAGACCTCCAAGGTCCCTTCCAGCTCTATTCTATTCTATTCTATTCTATTCTATTCTATTCTATTCTATTCTATTCTATTCTATTCTATTCTATTCTATTCTATTCTATTCTATTCTATTCTGCATCCCATTCTGTTCTTTTCTATTCTACTCTATTCTATTCTATTCACAGCAGCATTCCAGTATTTGAGGGGCTGCCACAAAGAAGAGGGGGTCAAACTATTCTCCAAAGCACCAGAGGGAAGGACAAGAAACAATGCTTGGAAACTGATCAAAGAGAGAAGCAACCTGGAATTAAGGAGAAACTTCCTGACAAGAGAGGACAATTAACCAGTGGAACTGAAGTTGCCTCCAGAAATTGTGGGTGTTCCATCCCTGGAGGTTTTTAAGAAGAGACTGGACAGTCACTTGTCTGAGATGGTTTAGGTTCTCCTGCTCGAGCGGTGGGCTGGACTAGAAGACCTCCAAGGTCCCTTCCAGCTCTATTCTATTCAAAAGCCCCAACACATTTAAACGTGCTATGTTGGAGGAGACCCAGCTCAGAGGAACCATCATCTGATTCAGTGGCTGGGTCCTGTGATTAAAGCATGGTCTGTTGAACACATCACATTGGCTGGGTCACTGTTCCTATATAGTCTGACTGGTTTTAAGTAAAATACAGCCGGGCAGATTTGTTCACAGTAGTAAAAAAAGAAATAATTTATACCTCCGCCTGGAGCTGAAAAACAATCAACCTGCAATCAACAATTACCCATTCTCGCTGTCTAGATAAGAGTTGGGGGCTAGAGATTTGACTGGGTTTTCTAAACTCTCTTAGCCCCACGTTGTCCCCCCCCCCATCTTACTTGAAGAACTTGGCCTCCGTGATATTCATCTCCCATTTGCAGATCTGAAGGTTCCTCCATCTTTCGAACAATTCGGTCTGCTTCGCTCTAGAACAGGCAGAAAGAAACAGTCCCCTCAGAGCTGAATTCCAAAGGTAGCAGAATCTACATCCCAGTTTTGACAACAACAATGCAACTTCGTCCTGCTCATGTGTGCGTGTGTCTACACACACACACACACACACACACACTTCTGAAGCAAAGAAAACCACAGGATATGGATATGGAATGTCTGTCTGTCTGTCTGTCTCTCTCTCTCTCTCTCTCTCTCTCTCTCTCTCTATCTATCTATCTATCTATCTATCTATCTATCTATCTATCTATCTCTGTATCTATATACCTACTGTATATCCATCTCCATCTCTCCATCTCTCCATCCATTCATCCATCGTCTATATCTGTCTATTTATCTGTCTCTGTCTGTCCTATCTATCTATCTATCTATCTATCTATCTATCTATCTATCTATCTATCTATCTATCTATCTATCTATCTACCTACTGTATATCCATCTCCATCTCTCCATCTCTCCATCCATCCATCCATCCATCCATCCATCCATCCATCGTCTATATCTATTTATCTGTCTCTGTCTGTCCTATCTATCTATCTATCTATCTATCTATCTATCTATCTATCTATCTATCTATCTATCTATCTATCTATCTATCTACTGTCTTACATGTGTCTATTTATTTGTCTCTGTCTGTCTGTCTGTCTATCTATCTATCTCTATATCTATATCTACATATATATCCAGTGCTTTTTTTCTAAAAAAAAAAAAAGGTGCCAGAACTCACACACGTCATACAACCCGCCTTGCCTACCCTTCAAGGTTCCATCCAAAAAAGATGCCGGAACTCTGTTCTGGGCCTTCTATGAGAAAAAAAGCCCTGTATATATCTGTATCTGTATCTCTATATCTATCTATATTTTTATATCTCTATCTGTCTCTGTCTCTATCTATCTGTCCGTCTCTGTCTCTCTATCTGTATCTATGTGTGTGTGTGTGTGTGTGTGTGTGTGTGTGTGTAAGCTCCTACTTACACCGTCAGAACCTTCAATGCTATTATTTCCTGCCTTAGATCCACACATTTTGTGTATATATGTCTATATCTCTATCTCTATATTTTTATATCTCTACCTCTGTCTCTGTCTCTATCTCTATCTGTCTGTCTATTTATATCAGTGGTTCTCAACCTGTGGGTCGGGACCCCATTTGGGGTCGAACGACCATTTCACGGGGGTCGCCAAACAAGGCTGTCCACCATTTTTTTCCCCCTTTTCCTTAGCTGTGCTACTCCCTTTTATTCTATTGGCTTTTGAAAGCCAATAGAATAGACTCTCTTGAATAGAGTCTAATTCTATTGGCTTTCCAAAGCCAATAGGAATTGTCCAGGCTGTCTCTGTCCTGCTGAGCCCGCCAAAAGTCCCATTCTGCAAACGGTGCTGCAAGTTGTCTGCAGCGAAGGTGAGCTGTCTGGAAGTTTCCACCCCTCCCTCCTGAGCAACTATTAAAAATGTAAGGAAAAGAGGGCCAAGTGTGGGAGGTGGGAGGCCGGCGGGCGCATGGAGGGTTGCTGGCGTGCGTGGGGCCCGGCGGGTGCCTTACCTCCCTTGGGCTGGGCCAGCTGGTGGCCCAGCCAGTGGTCGGCCTGCGCCGTCTCTGTTGCTTGCCAACTACGCCTCGGCCAGCGCAGGGGGCAGCACCACGCATGCGTGGCGCTTCCAGGCAGGGAAAGTCCTTGACTTACGACCAGTTGGGTAGTCCTCGACTTACGACCAGTTGGGTAGTCCTCGACTTATGACCGGTTGGGGTCGCAGCATTAAAAAGGTTGAGAACCACTGATCTATATCTATGTGTGTGTGCATGTGTATATATATATGTCTATGTCTATATCTGTATCTCTATATTTTTATATCTCTATCTGTCTCTCTATCTACCTATCTCTCTATCTTATATCTACATATACATATATATCTCTATCTATATTTTATATCTCTATTTATCTGTCTCTCTCTGTCTGTCTGTCTGTCTGTATCTATCTATCTATCTATCTATCTATCTACATATCTATATCTACCTTATCTATCTATCTATCTATCTATCTATCTATCTATCTATCTATCTATCTATCTATCTATCTATCTATCTCATATCCTGTGGTTTTCTTTGCTTCTTTTCCCTGTCAACAAAAGAATATTCGCATAGCAGGCAGGCAAGAGTCCAACTTGCTGATTAGACACAGGCAACTGGTTGGTTGCCGCAAGTCCAACAGTCTTCGGTTCTCCATCACTCCTTTGACCCCCAGCCCATTGGAAGAACTTGGGGAAATGTAAACACTCTTCTGCCAATCTTGTCTTCAAGACCTCATCAGTGGTTCCAGAAAAGCTAACAATCCTAGCAGATGCCGGGTGCACACTAGCTCTCCTGAAAGTCGGAGCAGACTACGTAGGAGCTGACTTACACCTGCTCTTTGGTTCCACCTCACCGTTACTCACCAACCCCAGCGGGAAAACCTTAAGACGTTTGGAGCATCACTGCAAAGTGTAAACTTGAAAACAGCCTTTTTTGGACAAAAAGGTTGGATTCTGCCATGCCCTCGGTTCAGAACGGCCTAGGCCAGGGGTAGGCAACCTTGGCTCTTTTATGACTCATGGACTTCAACTCCCAGAATTCCTGAGCCAGCATGGGGGAACTATGGCTCCTTCATGACTCGTGGACTTCAATTCCCAGAATTCCTGAGCCAGCAATGGCTCAGCTTGGAAACCTCTCCCTTTCCCCTCAGCACGGCTGACTCAGGAATTCTGGGAGTTGAAGTCCATGAGTCATAAAAGAGCCAAGGCTGCCTACCCCTGGCCTATGAGAAAAGGGATGATAGCTCCTACTTACACTGTCAGAACCTTCAACGCCATTATTTCCCGCCTTAGATCCACACATTTTGTAGAGTTGTACTCAAAAGGACCGTCATAATATTCAAAGTACCTGAGGAAGAACAAATGAGACACAAAAATAAATGTCAGGCAACATCTTCACACAACTGGGTGCACTTTTCAAATACGTTTGTCGATCAATCCCATAAGTCCCACTCATCTAACTGTGGTTTGTAGAACATGTAGTCTCCAAAAAGACATTGAGACTCAGAGTTCAGAGAAGAGCCACCAAGATGATCAGGGGACTGGAGGCTAAAACATGCAACAGTTGGAGGAATTGGGTATGTCCAGTTTAATGAAAAAGAAGGACTAGGGTGGATATGATAGCAGTCTTCCGATATTTGAGGGGCTGCCCCAAAGAAGAGGGAGTCAAGCTATTCTCCAAAGCCCCCAAAGTCAACACAAGAAGCAACGGATGGACACTAATCAAGGAGAGAAGCAACCTAGAACTAAGGAGAAACTTCTTGACAGTGAGAACAATTAACCAGTGGAACAACCTGCCTCCAGAAGCGGTGAATGCTCCAACACTGGAAATTTTTAAGAAGAGACTGGACAGCCATTTGTCTGAAATGGTGTAGGGTTTCCTGCCTGAGCAGGGGGTTGGACTAGATGACCTCCAAGGTCCCTTCCAACTCTGTTACCCTGCTATTCTGTTAAGGAGGAAAAGACAAGCTGCACAATGAAGAAACAGATATACACACACACACACACACAAATGCAGCAGCTTTGTTCACACGAGTTCTTCCTTTGGTTACCAAATTAACCCACTTTCTAGTGTTTGCAGAACGACTCCGTTTGCAGAAGGACTATCCCATGTTTTAATGCTGTAATCCACGCGGAGTTGTTTTGATGATGAGATGGGTGGCAAATAAACCTGATCGATAAATAAGTGAATAAATTCGGGCTGGATCTGAACCACATGGTTAGCAAGAACCCTAACCGGAGTTCTGCCTGCTTTGGAAAGCCAATTCTGCGGTCTGATGCTTTTGTAGTCATCTGAAATTACCTAACAAAGGTAATTAACCTACAGGGTCGTCCTCGACGCGTGATCCCAACTGAGCCACAATTTCTGTTGCTAAGAGAGACGCCATATTTGTTAAGTGAATCACTGCAGTTATTCAATTAGCCACACGGTTCTTAAGCGAATTTGGCTTCCCCATTGACTTTGCCTGTCAGAAGAAGATCACGTGACGTCAGGACACTGCGACCGTCATATTTTGATCACGTGACCAGGTGGATGCTGCAATGGTCCTAAGTGTGAAAAACGGTCGTAAGTCTCTTTTTCCACGCGGTCGTAACATCAAACAAATCGTTGTTAAGTCAAGGATTCTCTGTCTTTGCTGCTAAAGACATTGGGGAAATCTTGTGTTGAAGAACCTGGTGGGCTATTTTTACCTATTTTTTTTTCCCTGTCCATGCAATCATGTCCAAGTCTCACTGTCCATTCAATGAAATTAAAGTTAAATCAAATGTTTAATTTTCCAGGTTAGTCTGCCACTCTTTCAAGCCACGGACAGAAATCCGAACAGCCCAGCCGCTGAGGCGTTCTACAAAATGAACATTGGATCATATATTTTTTTTTAAAGAAAAGCGACTGGCACAAGGCGAAAAATAACGGAGAGTCCCAGACAGTGACGGATAAGTGAAGAGAATTTTGCTTCCAGCTTCTCTTATCTATTTTTTTTCCTGTTCGAAGCTTATTACACACACAAAATTGCAATGGGGATAATGAATGGGTAGAGGGTGCCCACAAAACAAAAATACGCACATCAAATTCATCTGTGCGCTGGACAAAGTTTGACGGGCCGTACATCGGCCAGTCACGATAGAACAGACATACTATTGTACAACCCTGTTCCACGATTAAAATGAACGAAGGCCAGAAATGTAGGTCGTTAACAAAGCAATCCCGGGAAAACTCAACCAGACAGAGCCGAGACTGTTTTTCCTTGCGGCTCTAGCAGAAAAGCAAAAACCATCTTGAAATGTTTACCGCTGTTTAGCACATGGATGCATGGATAAATACAAACAAGATCTGGTCCGAGTAGCCTCCATTCCCCACGTTTTTAAATATTTGTCCCTCTCAGAAAAAAATAACCGAGCATACAAATGCACTTATCTTTCATAAATATGCAAACCTGAGGGTCACACTGAGGCTAGTGCAGACACAAAGATTGTACTGAGGCTAGCACTGGCGCGAGAGTCATGCCAAGGTCACACCGAGGCTAGTGCAGACACAAAGATTGTACTGAGGCTAGCACTGGCACGAGAGTCATGCCAAGGTCACATCGAGGCTAGCGCAGACACAAGGATTGTACTAAGGCTAGCACTGGCGCGAGAGTCATGCCAAGGTCACATCGAGGCTAGCGCAGACACAAGGATTGTGCCAAGGCTACCACTGGCGCGAGAGTCACACCAAGTGTCACACGAAGGCTAGTGTAGACACCAAGGGTCACACCAAGATTAGTATTTCTCATCCTTCCCTCTGGTGCTTTGGTGTATAACGTGACCCCCTCCTCTTCTTTGTGGCAGCCCCTCAGATACTGGAATACTGCTATCATGTCTCCCCTATTTCTTCTTTTCTTTAGACTAGTCAAACCCAAGTCCTGCAGCCATTTTTCGTAAGTTTTAGTCTCCAGGCCTTGAATCATCTTAGTTGCTCTTCTCTGATTTTTTTCCAAACTCTCAACATCTTTTTTGTGATATGGTGACCAAAATTGGCTGCAGTATTCCAGATGTAATCTTACTAAGGCTTTGTAAAGTGGTACTAGTACTTTGCGTGATCTTGATTCTATGCCCATGGCTGGCTGGAGAATTCTGGGAGTTGAAGTCCCCAAGTCTTAAAGTTGGAGGCTGGGGAATTCTGGGAGTTGAAGTCCATAAGTCTTAAAGTGTCCAAGGTTGAACACCCCTGCTCTACATGGAAAGAATGTGCCGCATCCACAAGTTATGATGCCCTTCCCAGCTCATCTTAAGGATCTGTTGCAGGACCGCACCCTTCCAGGGCTGTGCCCCCATCTCTGTACCTGCTGCCTGGGCCACTTCCACTCCTCAGAACTCCACCATCCATGAAATTGGAGCTGTTGGTCCAGTTCGCCCGTTCCTCATCCCTCTGCCAGCTAAAGTGCGGCTCACTAGCAAAGAAACAAGGCAATTGGTATCTCACATCATCATGGGTCACCACCATCCTTCTCAGCATCAGCTAGACACAGGTAGATCTCGACTTAACAACAGTTTGTTTACTGACCCTTCAGCATTACAACGGTCCTGGAAAAAATGTGACTTATGACCAATCGTTCACACTTGCAGCGTCCCCAAGGCCGCGTGACTGAAATGAAGACGCTTGGCAACTGGCTCGTATTTAGGACGGTTGCAGCGTCCCCAGGTCACGTGATCCCGTTTTTGTGACCTTCTGACAAACAAAGCCCAGATTCACTTAACAACCGTGTTGCTAACTTAACCGCTGCAGTGATTCCCTTAACAACGGGGGCAAGACAGGTTGCACAATGGGGCAAAACTCAGTTAACTCACTCACTTAGCCACAGAAATTTTGGGCCCCACTGTGGTCATAAATTGATGGCCCACCTGTAGTGAACACTTATTTCCCAAGACAGAGGAAAGCTGAATCCTGTGCAGATCGCTGCTGGGATTCAGACAACCTTTTTTAAAATAAATACTAAGCTGTGGAATATGTAACGGGCAGATCTTTTCCTCCTTTGAAAGGGCCAGCTGACACCTTGTTAAGAGGAGACCACCCAGTTTGGGCAAGTTTCTACAAGTTTGGGCAAGTTTCTGAGCCATCATTTAGTCTAACCTCCTGCCCTCCGGATAGATAGATAGATAGATAGATAGATAGATAGATAGATAGATAGATAGATAGATAGATAGATAGATAGATAGATAGATAGATAGATAGATAGATAGAGATAGATAGATAGATAGATAGATAGATAGATAGATAGATAGAGATAGATAGATAGATAGATAGATAGATGATAGATGATAGATAGATAGATAGATAGATAGATAGATAGATAGATAGATAGATAGATAGATAGATAGATGTTTTCTGAGGTTTCGCGGGTGTTTGTATGTAGGTCTTTGGTTGTTCAGGTTTTCTCCCGCGTAAAATTGGAAGTGTCGCCAAGATATATATATTTGTTTTCTGAGGTTTTCGTGTGTGTTTGTATGTAGGTCTTTGGTTATTCGGGTTTTCTCCCGCGTCAAATTGGAAGTGTCTTGGTGACGTTTCGACGAAGTCTCATTCGTCTTTCGGCTTCGTGCTCCTAGAAGCACGAAGCCGAAAATGCCAGTGGTTCTCAACCTTTTTAATGCCGCGACCCCCAACCGGTCGTAAGTCGAGGACTACTCAACTGGTGCAGCACCGTTTGCAGAATGGGACTTTTGGTGGGCTCAGCAGGGCAGAGACAGCCTGGACAATTCCTATTGGCTTTGGAAAGCCAATAGAATTAGACTCTATTCAAGAGAGTCTCTTCTATTGGCTTTCCAAAGCCAATAGAATAAAAGGGAGTAGCACAGCTAAGGAAAAGGGGGGAAAAAATGACGGACTGCGTTGTTTGGCGACCCCCGTGAAATGGTCGTTCGACCCCAAATGGGGTCCCGACCCACAGGTGGAGAACCACTGGGTTAAAGCAAAGGATTCTTTTACTAAGGATATTGGTTGCAGTAAAGTCAAGCCAGCTCTGAAATTACCGTGCTCGTTAGATATGAAAATAAGGTGTAGGTTTGCCCCCAGCCCATCCCTTCCCTGTGACCAGCCAACTGGAAGATGTTTTGAAAACTCTTGAGATGTTGGAGGGTAATTTGCATATTTCTCAGAACGCCTGGCTGTTGGGACGCTGGTACAAACAGGATCCGGCTGCTCTCGTCCTTATCACCTGTCATTCTCCCTCTCCCGGTTTCCTACCACATAAGGCCAAGCTTCATTGTCCTCTTATCCTTCCTCCTTTCATTCTTTCCCCCCTCTTCTTCCCCCTATCATCCTTTCCCCCTTCTTCTTTTGATGACAGGATGCCTGTGAGGCCCCCGAGCCAATCTAGGCAGAGCTGACATGATCGCATTTTGAGCCCTTAGCAATTGGTCCGCATTTATGGCCAACTGCAGTCTCCTGCAATCCCATGAACATGGAATAGAATAGAATAGAATAGAATAGAATAGAATAGAATAGAATAGAATAGAATAGAATAGAATAGAATAGAATAGAAGTAGAGTAGAGTAGAGTAGAGTAAAGTAGAGTAAAGTAGAGTAGAATAGAATGTAGAATAGAATAGAATAGAATAGAATAGAATAGAATAGAATAGAGAAGAGAACAGAATAGAATAGAATAGAATAGAATAGAATAGGAGTAAAGTAGAGCAAAGTAGAGTAGAATGTAGAATAGAATAGAATAGAATAGAATAGGAATAGAGTAGAGTAGAGTAGAATACAATGTAGAATAGAATAGAATAGAATAGAATAGAATAGAATAGAATAGAATAGAATAGAATAGAATAGAATAGAATAGAAGTAGAGTAGAGTAGAGTAGAGTAGAGCAAAGTAGAGTAGAATGTAGAATAGAATAGAATAGAATAGAATAGAATAGAATAGAATAGAATAGAATAGAATAGAATAGGAATAGAGTAGAGTAGAATAGAATGTAGAATAGAATAGAATAGAATAGAATAGAGAATAGAGAATGGAACAGAATAGAATAGAATAGGAGTAGAGTAGAGTAGATAGAATGTAGAATAGAATAGAATGTAGAATAGAATAGAATAGACTAGGAATAGAGTAGAGTAGAGTAGAGTAGAATAGAATGTAGAATAGAATAGAATAGAATAGAATAGAATAGAATAGAATAGAATAGGAGTAGAGTAGAGTGAAGTAGAGTAGAATAGAATGTAGAATAGAATAGAATAGAATAGAATAGAATAGAATAGAATAGAATAGAATAGAATAGAATAGAATAGAGAAGAGAACAGAATAGAATAGAATAGGAGTAAAGTAGAGCAAAGTAGAGTAGAATGTAGAATAGAATAGAATAGAATAGAATAGGAATAGAGTAGAGTAGAGTAGAATAGAATGTAGAATAGAATAGAATAGAATAGAATAGAATAGAATAGAATAGAATAGAATAGAATAGAATAGAATAGAATAGAATAGGAGTAGAGTAGAGTAGAGTAGAGTAGAGTAGAGTAGAGCAAAGTAGGGTAGAATGTAGAATAGAATAGAATAGAATAGAATAGAATAGAATAGGAATAGAGTAGAGTAGAGTAGAATAGAATGTAGAATAGAATAGAATAGAATAGAATAGAATAGAATAGAATAGAATAGAATAGAATAGAATAGAATAGAGAATAGAGAATAGAGAATAGAGAATGGAACAGAATAGAATAGAATAGGAGTAGAGTAGAGTAGATAGAATGTAGAATAGAATAGAATGTAGAATAGAATAGAATAGACTAGGAATAGAGTAGAGTAGAGTAGAGTAGAGTAGAATAGAATGTAGAATAGAATGTAGAATAGAATAGAATAGAATAGGAGTAGAGTAGAGTAAAGTAGAGTAGAATAGAATGTAGAATAGAATAGAATAGAATAGAATAGAATAGAATAGAATAGAATAGAATAGAATAGAATAGAATAGAATAGAATAGAATAGAGAAGAGAACAGAATAGAATAGAATAGGAGTAAAGTAGAGCAAAGTAGAGTAGAATGTAGAATAGAATAGAATAGAATAGGAATAGAGTAGAGTAGAGTAGAATAGAATGTAGAATAGAATAGAATAGAATAGAATAGAATAGAATAGAATAGTAGAGTAGAGTAGAGCAAAGTAGAGTAGAATGTAGAATAGAATAGAATAGAATAGAATAGAATAGAATAGAATAGAATAGAATAGAATAGAATAGGAATAGAGTAGAGTAGAGTAGAATAGAATGTAGAATAGAATAGAATAGAATAAAATAGAATAGAATAGAATAGAGAATGGAACAGAATAGAATAGAATAGAATAGGAGTAGAGTAGAGTAGATAGAATGTAGAATAGAATAGAATGTAGAATAGAATAGAATAGACTAGGAATAGAGTAGAGTAGAGTAGAGTAGAGTAGAATAGAATGTAGAATATAATATAATATAATATAATAGAATAGAATAGAATAGAATAGAATAGAATAGAATAGAATAGAATAGAGTAGAGTAGAGCAAAGTAGAGTAGAATGTAGAATAGAATAGAATGTAGAATAGAATAGAATAGAATAGAATAGAATAGAATAGAATAGAATAGAATAGAATAGAATAGAATAGAATAGAATAGAATAGAACAATAACTTTATTGTCACTTTGAATGTACACTAATTGGCTTACATTAAAATGAAATTTCATTGCATTTAGCCCCCAAAGTGTCACCACCTCCAATATACACTACATAAAATAAATAAATACAGAATTATGCACATTCCCACATATATTCTATGACACAGGGAAGCAACACAGTCTAGTTCGGGTTCTGTATATGTGTGCATGGTGAGGAAAATGAATCTTGCGAGTTTACCAGACGGACGGCATAAGAAACAAAGCTGTCACAGAATCTAGTAGTCCTGTTCTAAATACTTCAAGACCTCCTCCCAGAGGGGAGCAACAGAAACAGACCATAAAGTGTGTCTGTGTGTCTGGAGGTCTCTAACAATGCTTTGAGCTCTAAGCTCATAGCGCTTACAAGCAGCATCCTGAATACCAACTTAGAGTTTCATAAATCATAAGATACAACACTTAGTGATAGTCGTAGGATACTAAACTAAGCAATCAACATAAATCAAACTAGGATGCTAAATAAAACAAGATAAATCGTAAGATACAAGCAATAAAAGTTATAGTCAAAAGGAGACAGGTCATAGGGAAAATGAGAAGAATAACAGATAGCTATTATCTATTAGTTATTATCTACTATCTATTATCTAGATCAGTGGTTCTCAACCTGTGGATCGGGACCCCATTTGGGGTCGAACGACCATTTCACAGGGGTCGCCAAACTAGGCTGTCCACCATTTTTTCCCCTTTTCTTTGGCCACGCCCCTGGCACCCGGTGATGTATAAGTGGTTGGGGGTCACCACAACATGGGGAACTGTATTATGGGGTCACGGCATTAGAAAGGCTGAGAACCAATGATCTAGATAGTTTATATCGATTATAGTCATACAAAATACAGGGCAATATTAAATGAAGCCGTATTGGATAAGTCCTGGGGCAATCTGCTACCTGAACAGTCCCCTCCACCTGGGTTTCTAGCCAGCATTTTTCACATGTCCTCAGCATTTGCATACGCAGCATCTGCCTTTGACATGGGACAACCTCACAGGCATAGCCAATGTTTTGACAGAATCTGGCAGCAGACTGGAAATTATTTTTAGTACATTTTCTTTCATTGTTTCCGCGTTTCCATTTGCTCAGTAAGAAATCTTGAAGAGTTGAAGTCTATTTTCTCCTGACAAAAGACCAACCATGGAGGTGGACAAGACAGTAATCTCCTCCATCATCTCCTCCTCCTCCTCCTCCTCCTCCTCCTCCTCCTCCACTTCTTCTGCTTCTGCTGCTTCTTCTCCTCTTCTCCTCCTCCTCTTCTTCTTCTCCTCTTCTTCTTCTCCTCCTCTTCTTCTCCTCTTCTTCTTCTACTCCTCCTCCTCTCCTTCTCTTCTACTTTTGCTGTTTCTTCTCTTCTTCTCCTTCTCCTTCTCTTCTTCTGCTTCTTCTCATCCTCCTCTTCTGCTCTTCTTCTTCTTCTTCTTTTCTTCTTCTTCTGCTCCTCCTCCTACTGCTTTTCCTGCTTCTCCTCTTCTTCTCCTTCTCCTCCTGTTCTTCTGCTTCTTCTCCTCTTCTGCTTCTCTTCTTCTTCTTTTCTTCTTCTGCTCCTCTTCTCCTCCTCCTCTTCTGCTTTTGCTGCTTCTCCTTCTCCTCTTCTTCTGCTTCTTCTTCTCCTCTTCTCTTCTTTTCTTCTCCTCCTTCTCTTCTTCTCCTCCTCCTCCTACTCTTCTGATTTTGCTGCTTCTTCTCCTCTTCTCCTTCTCTTCTTCTCTTCCTCTTCTGCTTCTTCTGCTGCTTCTCCTCTTCTTCCTCTTCTGCTTCTTCTTCTCTTCTTCTTCTGCTTCTCCTCCTCCTCTCCTCTTCTTCTTCTGCTTCTTCTCCTCCTCCTCCCCCCATTTTTTATTTGATGCTGCTGCAATGTGTTTCTGATGTCTCCATTTTCTTCTGGGTCTGCCTCGCGTTCTTTGACCTTCTCGTCTTTTTGTATATGCCTTGTAAGGTATGGATTCCCAAGACATCATGTACCAGGTGGAAAAGATAGACGAAAAATTTGTGCTTGTAACTCTCAGCCTAGACCTCTGCAGGGGATGTTCTGTGCACCCTGACTTCATGTTATAAATGATGGGAATTTTGATCTTTGCATCTGTTGGGTGCCGTAACACATTAGGGGACTGGAGACTAAAACGTACAAGGAACAGTTGCTGGAATTGGGAATGTCTAGTTTAATGAAGAGGCCATCTTTGGAAGTGTCCTGATTATCTTAAAAACTCAAATCCCAGGCGGTTGCATGAGGCAGAACAGGAGAGCAGAACAGGCGGGGGGAGAGAAAACGCCAAGACTATATATACACACACAGTAATGGCCAAAATTGTGGAAAACCTTTTGAGAAAAGTGTACATTTGAGGTTTGATGGCTAATAACACCCCCTTTTTTTTGGAGTAGTACCATAAAATTATATATCAATGGAAAGATAATTTAATTAAGAACGTAATGCAATAGCTTTTATGAAGGATTAGCTATTAGAATAGCAGTTATAAAAAAGAAAAGTGAAACATGTAGAAAAAAAATGAGATATACAAAAATTATCACCATAGAAAAAACAAGATATACAAAAATTCTCACCATGTCAGTTAATACTTAGTTGGGTAGCCTTTAGCATGAATTACGGCCTTACAGCTTCTTCCCATGGAGTGAACCAAGTCCTTTAGTTCTGTAACTGTTATAATGTATTTATTTATTTATTTATGAGACTTATATATCGCTTTAAGTGCAAGCACTCTCTAAGCCATGGTTCTCAACCTTTTTAATGCCGTGACCCCCAACCGGTCGTAAGTCGAGGATTACTCAATCGGTCGTAAGTTGAGGACTACTCAACTGGTGCAGCACCGTTTGCAGAATGGGACTTTTGGCGGGCTCAGCAGGGCAGAGACAGCCTGGACAATTCCTATTGGCTTTTGAAAACCAATAGAATTAGACTCTATTCAAGAGAGTCTATTCTATTGGCTTTCAAAAGCCAATAGAATAAAAGGGAGTAGCACAGCGAAGGAAAAGGGGGAAAAAATGGCGGACTGCATTGTTTGGCGACCCCCGTGAAATGGTCGTTCGACCCCAAATGGGGTCCCCACCCACAGGTTGAGAACCACTGCTCTAAGCGGTGTACACCAGTAAGCAATGTATATATATATATATTTACATTGCCCCCAACAATCTGGGTCCTCATTTTACCTACCCCGGAAGGATGGAAGGCTGAGTCAACCTTGAGCCGGTGAGATTTGAACCGCTGACCTGCTGAACACAGTCAGCTAAAGTGGCCTGCAGGACTGCACTCTAACTGCTGCCCTACCTCAGCTCTGTGAAACCAAGATTGAATGATTGCTTCTATTAACTGCGTTTTATTGCATTTGCAGGTGAATCTGCTAAGGACTTTATTGCGGCCTTGAGGCGAGCAGCCAGACCGTGCGAGTTTAAAGACTTGGAAGAAAGGCTGCGCGACCGTTTTGTATGCGGGTTAAGGAACAGAGACTTACAGCAGAAGATCTTCGCTAAAGAAGATGTCTCTTTCCAAGATGCTCTGCAAGAGGTTACATCAGAGGAAGCAGCAGGCGGGGCGGTAAAGAATCTGCAGCCCACCAGAAGCTCTCCAGAGACAGTCTCTGTCCACCAGGAGAACGTGCGAGAAGATTCGGAGGAAGATCCTGAAGAGGAGGTGGAGAAGCTTCACCAGGCAGCCGGAAGGAGACAGAAGGAACGCACAGAAAAGCCCCCAACAGCTCTTCAATGATTCGGGCGCGGAGGACGCCACAAACGAACTGACTGCCGGTTCCGTTCTGCCATTTGCAGAGCATGCGGCAAGCAAGGCCACATCGCATCCGTCTGTTTGGGTCGTCAGAAGGTACAACCTAGAGAAGAATTGCATCTGAAAGGGTCCCCAGCCCAAATAGGGTGGGTTTCTGCACAACACGCAGAAATATTTTAAGGATAGGCACACATAAACCCCTTAAGTAGAAACTGTCCCTTAAAGTAAGGTTACAAGGGGTTCTTTTATCAATGGAATTGGACACTGAGTCCGCTCTCTCCATTATTTCCCTCAACACATTCAGGAAAATTTGCAGCAGCAGTGGCCTTCGAACTAAATTCAGGCCATCCAATGTAACACTCACAGACTTTCAGAATTCTAAGGTGTGTGTTAAGGGGGAGGCCACCCTTAAGGTACAGTACAAGGATTCTGAAGAGCCCTTAGATGTGTTGGTTGTTGGGGGTGAACGCACGAGTCTTATTGGACTCGATTGGTTCGAGGCTGTGGGAATCCAGGTTACAGGGCTGCACAATTTGCAAACGTGGAGCCTGGCAGAAGTCTGCAAGGAATCTGCAGATGTGTTTAGCTCTGAGCTTGGAACCTACAAGGGGCCTCCAGTTTCATTACGATTAGATCCTTCCTTACGCCCATCAGGGTTAAGCCCAGGAGGGTACCTTTTGCTCTCAAGAGCAAGATCAATGCTGAACTGGACAAATTGCTCCAGCAGGGCATCTTAGAACCTGTGGATCAGTGGTTCTCAACCTGTGGGTCGGGACCCCATTTGGGGTCGAACGACCATTTCACAGGGGTCGCCAAACAACGCAGTCCGCCATTTTTTTCCCCTTTTCCTTAGCTGTGCTACTCCCTCTTATTCTATTGGCTTTTGAAAGCCAATAGAATAGACTCTCTTGAATAGAGTCTAATTCTATTGGCTTTCAAAAGCCAATAGGAATTGTCCAGGCTGTCTCTGCCCTGCTGAGCCTACCAAAAGTCCCATTCTGCAAACGGTGCTGCACCAGTTGAGTAGTCCTCGACTTACGACCGGTTGAGTAGTCCTCGACTTACAACCGGTTGGGGGTCGCAGCATTAAAAAGGTTGAGAACCACTGCTGTAGATTCTAGTCCATGGGAAACCCCCATAGTAACGCCTCTAAAGGCTAATGGGGACATTCGTATATGTGCAGACTACAAGTGCACACTAAACAAGGCACTGCAGCAGCACGCTTATCCAGTACCTGTAGTAAGCCATATCCTGGCCTCCCTCAAGGGGGGGGGCGCATTTTTGCGAAACTTGACCTGGCACAGGCCTATCAACAGTTGCCTGTTGATGAGGCAGCTGCTGAGGCTCAGATAACTGTAACCCATAGAGGAGCTTTTAAAGTAAAAAGACTGCAATTTGGGGTGAATGTAGCCCCTGGCATATTCCAAAGTGTTATGGAGAACACACTGCGGGATATTCCTGGAGTCTGCCCATATTTTGATGATGTCCTCATTGCTGGGGAATCATCTCAAAACTTGGCAGAGAGATTAAGGGCTGTCTTGCTTCGTTTTAGAAGAGCAGGCCTTAATTTATTTATTTTTATTTATTTTCAAATATTTATATGCCGCCCAATCCCAAAGGACTCAGGGTGGCGTACAAAGTTAAAGCAATGATAAAACAATAAAATAAAACAGTCATACCGCGAGTCCGATCATATCCCAGCCCCCCGGGGACATCAGCCCCAGGCCTGCCGGAACAGGAGAGTTTTAACGGCCTTCTTAAAGGCCGGCAGGGTGGGAGTAGTTCGAACCTCGGGGGGAAGTTGATTCCACCAGGTCGGAGCCACCACAGAAAAGGCCCTTCCCCGAGGGCCCGCCAGCCGACATTGTCTGGCCGACGGGACCTGAAGGAGGCCCAATCTATGGGACCTCACCGGTCTCTGGGAGCTGTGCGGCAGAATGTGGTCCTGTAAGTAACCTGGCCCTATGCCATGAAGGGCTTTAAAGGTGATAACCAACACCTTGAATTGCGTCCGGAGACCCACAGGAAGCCAGTGCAGCTCGCGGAGGATAGGTGACACGTGGGCGTACCTTGGCGCGCCCACAATCGCTCTCGCGGCTGCATTCTGAACCAACTGCAGCCTCCGAACGCCCTTCAAGGGTAGCCCCATGTAGAGCGCGTTACAGTAATCCAGTCTTAAGGTGACAAGGGCATGAGTGACTGTGAGTAAAGCCTCCCGGTCCAAATAAGGCCGCAACTGGTGCACTAGGCGAACCTGTGCAAAGGTTCCCCTGGCCACAGCCGATAGATGTTGTTCCAGATTTAGCTGTGAGTCCAGGAGGACACCCAAGTTGCGCGCCTGCACTGAGGGAGGTAAATTTGGACCATCCAATTGGCCTTTGGGAGGCAAGACCCAGAGCCACTCGGTCTTGTCAGGGTTGAGTCTAAGCCTGTTCACCCCCATCCAGACCCTCACATCTTCCAGGCACCGGCACATCACGTCGACTGCTTCACTGAAAGGACACGGGGTAGAGATATATAATTGGGTATTATCCGCGTACTGATGATACTTCACCCCGTGTCGCCGAATGATCTCACCCAGCGGTTTCATGTAGATGTTAAAAAGGAGGGGGGACAGGACTGAGCCCTGAGGCACCCCATGATCGAGGCGCCTAGGGGTCGATCTCTGTCCGCCCGCCAACACTGACTGCGACCTGTCAGAGAGGTAGGAGGAGAACCACCGCAATACGGTGCCGGCCACCCCCACCTCTCCGAGACGACGCAGAAGGATACCATGGTCGATGGTATCGAAAGCCGCTGAGAGGTCAAGAAGCACCAGGATAGAGGAATAACCCCTATCCCGGGCTCGCCAGAGGTCATCGGTCAGTGCGACCAAAGCAGTCTCAGTGCTGTAGCCGGGCCTGAAACTAGATTGAAAAGGGTCCAGGAACGCAAGATTTGAGACGCCACCACCTTCTCTACAACCTTCCCCACAAAGGGGAGGTTGGAGACGGGACGAAAGTTCTTCAAAACAGCTGGGTCCAGGGAAGGCTTCTTGAGGAGAGGCCTCACCACTAAAGCTAAAGAAGGACAAGTGTAAGATTGGAGTCAATTCTACTGACTTTTTGGGATTCAGGATAGATACTCAAGGCATTCACCCTGCTGAAGCTAAATTGAAAGCTACTCAGCAGGCCCCAAGCCTTAAGTCTAAGGGCGAACTACAAGCTTTTGGGGGGCTATTAAACTTTTACCATGTTTTTCTGCCACATAAAGCTGCAATAGTTGAACCTTTGCACAGGCTCTTAGACAAACAAGCCTGTTGGCAGTGGACTAAAGTCCATGAAAAAAGTTTCAATGAGATTAAAGCCTTGCTTACTTCCAATGCAGTGTTGGCCCACTTCAATGAGCAACTACCTGTTTGCATTGCCTGTGATGCATCTCCATATGGGGTGGGAGCTGTACTTAGCCACCTGAAGGCTGATGGGACACAGGTCCCTGTGGCCTATTATTCCAGGACCCTGTCTTCTGCAAAGCGTAATTACGCTCAAATTGACAGGGAGGCTTTGGCTATCATGGCTGGCATTAAGAAGTTTCATGATTTCATATACGGCCGCCACTTCACGGTCTACACTGACCATAAGCCTTTGTTGGGGTTGTTTACCACTACCAAACAAACCCCACATATCCTGTCTCCTTGTATGCTGCATTGGTCCATCTTCCTGTCAGCATATGACTACACGTTAATTCACAAACCTGGAAAGGAAATGGGTCATGTAGATGGCCTGAGTAGATTACCCCTGCCAACCTTGGAGCCTGCTCCTGCTCCAGCCATTAATATTCTGACCATTCACAAGCTGCCTAAGTCTCCCCTCAACGCTAGGGATGTAGCTGCAGAAACTGCCACTGATCACACGCTTACACGTGTGCTGACATGGGTGTTGTCAGGATGGCCTGACACGTGCCCAGACTTTGAGTTCCAAAGTTTCTGGCAAAAGAGGCATGAGTTGTCCACTTTCAAGGGATGCTTGTTATGGGGTAGTAGGGTAGTAATCCCAGCCTCACTGAGGTCTAGAATCTTAATCTCTCTGCATGAGGGACACTCTGGGATAGTCAGGATGAAAGCGCGTGCACACAGCCATTTGTGGTGGCCTGGCCTTGATAAAGCCATCAAGGCCCAGGTACATGGGTGCCATGTGTGCCAACAGTCCCGGCCTGAAATGCCTCAGACCCCAGTTCACAGGTGGGAGGAAACTCACAGCCCATGGTCTAGGCTATATATAGATCAGTGGTTCTTCACCTTTTTGAACAAATCGCCCCCTTGAGCCAATGAGGAAGTTGTCATCGCCCCCCTCCCCCAACAAAATCTCTCAATCACAACACAGGAAATAATTCTTCAATTTATGCAAACCCTTTTTTTGTTTTCTTTAAAATTGTCATCAGGACGTATGATGCAAATAATTTATTTCCAGTCCTTTTCCCATATCTCAACTGTGTGAAAAAGTTTAGCGCCACCCGTCACTTTATTCCCAAACTTCGTGATACATGTATTTCATTATTATCTTATTTAGTCAAGACACTTAAATGTAATGACCACTGAAAACAAAACACGGGGAGCCACAAAACCCTTTTGACATCTAAAATGAAGACAACACTGCATATACTGTATCCTTTTTCACCTTTATTTTATATATATATATTAAAATCAATAAATAGTCCAACACCAAGAGAATAAAACTATAAAAATGTTAAAATTTTATTTACTAAACCTAGCTTTCGTCAAGAGCTCTTGACATCATCAGGGTGTAAACGGCAGTCGTTGGGAGGGCTTATATGCAGCCTCCAATCATTTGCGCTCGGCTCTTGGATCGTGTCATGGGCCCCAGCTGTATGCGTTGTGATCTAAGTGTGTGTCCTGCATCAGGGTGTAGTTCTTTCTCACTCCTTCTACGTATGCCGTTACGCGTGTCTCTCTCGCTAGTTCTAAAGTTAGCTGGAGTATTTCCCCTTTTCTTACAATTAGTGGGTGTTTCACTGGTTTCCCGTTCGTAATTCTGTCTGTTAAGAGGGGTGCACGCTGTTTTCTGCTTCCTCCTAGTTCCTCCAACCATCTCCTCCAAGGCACGCTCTAGTCCTCCTATCCTCTGGGATCGTGGTGCACATTGGTGCAATATCGCCCAGGTTAAGAACCACTGATATAAATTACGCTGGGCCCTTTCAGGGGCAATTCTTCCTGGTTGTTGTTGATAGCCATTCCAAGTGGCTAGAGGTTGTTCCTGTATCCTCCACTACTACTGCCAAGACCATCCAGGTGTTGAGAGGAATTTTTGCAGCTCACGGCCTTCCAGATGTTCTGGTTTCAGATAACGGTCCTCCATTTACCTCTTCTGAGTTCCAGGCTTTTCTTCAGGCCAACCTGATCCGCCATGCAACCTCGGCTCCTTTCCACCCATCCACCAACGGAACGGCTGAGCGTCTGGTGCGCACCACCAAGGATGCCCTTAAGAAACTGACTTACGGTAACTGGCATCACAGGATAGCAGACTTTCTTCCTGCACATCGCACCACACCTTGCACAGCCACAGGGGAGAGCCCTGCTGAACGTATCACTAAGTTAGACAGACTGCACCCTGACCGGGTGGCATCTTAAATGTCGCACCTTTGGGCACCGAATAGTCTGCGAGTGGGTGCTCCGATTTGGCTCGGAACTATTGGCCCGGTCATCTCTGGGTACCAGCTGTGGTCTGCAAGGTCTCTGGACCTTTGTCCTATGAGGCGACTTTGGAGGGTGGCCGCGTTCTTCGGCGGCACATAGACCAGCTGCGTTGGCGGCTGGACATTCACCCTTCCGCTCCTGGCTCTGCTCCGGGGGGGGAGGAAGATGATAATATGCACTCTGAGGATCAGTATCACCAGCATTCACTGGCTGCTGAGGAGGCCGTTGGTGACCCATCTCAAGTTTCCGCAAGTGCTCCAAACAGGAATTCATGGGGCAGGGGGTCACCCTATACACCCATACTTACTCCAGCCAGGGAGTCACACAGGGGGTATCCACACTATTCATGCACAACCAGTAATGCTCCAGACAGGGAGACTGACCGGGGGTATCCACACAACTCACATTTGACAAGAGAACTGGCAACACGACATGGGAGCTGGCCAAATTCCGCAAGAGCCGAGGTGGCGCAGCAGTTAGAGTGCAGTACTGCAGGCCACTTTAGCTGACTGTGTTCAGCAAGTCAGCGGTTCAAATCTCACCGGCTCAAGGTTGACTCAGCCTTCCATCCTTCCGGGGTAGGTAAAATGAGGACCCAGATTGTTGGGGGCAATGTAAATATATATATATATATACATTGCTTATTGGTGTACACCGCTTAGAGAGTGCTTGCACTTAAAGCGGTATATAAGTCTCACAAATAAATAAATAAATAAATAAACTGCTCCCAGAAGGAAGTCCTCTGGAAAGGGGGCAAACAGAGAGGCAACTCTTGATTCTGGCACCGTAGGCATGACCTTGGGGTCCACGGGGTACTGGGGCCCTATAGACACCCCTGACTCTCCATCTGCTGACCTTGGGTTCCAGGGACGGTGTTCCCAAGGAAGGTCCATTGTGGATCCGGAGAATACCACCCCTCCAAGGGATGCTGGGTTGAGCTCAGAGGGCTCAGCCAGCCAGCAGATGGGCAGGTCGACCAGGTACAGGGGACAGCAAAAGTCCTGACCTAGTGAGCCTGGCAGGTGAGCAGGTAGGTCAGGCAACAACACCAGGGTCTCCTGAGGCAAGTGGGCAGCAACATCTTGGATCATCCAACCCGGTGGGCGAGGAAAGGGACCGAGAAAACTCTTCCGGTCTGAGGAGGTCGCAAAGGGCCAAGTGCCCGCCCAAATATCTTTCAGATTTTGTGACGTTGCTGTCCAGTTCCAGGGGTAATGCCCTTCAAAGTCATAGACCAGTGGTTCTCAACCTGTGGGTCGGGACCCCATTTGGGGTCGAACGGCCATTTCACGGGGGTCGCCAAACAAGGCTGTCCGCCATTTTTTCCCCCTTTTCTTTGGCCACGCCCCTGGCACCCGGTGATGTATAAGTGGTTGGGGGTCACCACAACGTGGGGAACTGTATTATGGGGTCGCGGCATTAGAAAGGTTGAGAAACACTGTCATAGACTGATAATGTTATTTTGTTTTATTTATGATTTCGGGTATAGCTATTCACCAAAGCAATGGGAAAAAACGTGTGGGTGGAAGCAACCTTAGGCACTCCCTTCCATGTTTGGCTGTGAGGAAGTGTGACACTTTTCCCAAAGAAAAATGTTTAAAAAATGACAGGATTGATTCAAGCTAGGGGGAGGGGTGTTGTGTCCTGAGCCTACAAATGCAGGCTCGGGACGTTGCAATGGTCCCGGGCTTTGCAGAAGCAGCCCGGGACCAGACTGAATGGCGTCGGCTTTGCACGCATGCGCAAGGCGGGAGAAGTGCCTGCTTTCTGTTACCATTGTGTCTGGGGATTTGGGCGTATAAAAGGAGGCCTGCGTGCCTTTGCTCGTTGGGGTTCTGGCTGGAAAACGAAATAAAGAGTTATTCAAGGAAAGATGTGTCTTCATCATTCGCCATTAATGCGAGGACTTAACAGGTATTGTCTAATCTAATGAAGAGAAGGACGAGGGGGGATATGATAGCAGTCTTCCAGTATCTCAGGGGCTGCCCCAAAGAAGAGGGAGTCAAGCTATTCTCCAAAGCGCCTGAAGGCAGGACAAGAAGCAACGGGTGGAAACTCATCAAGGAGAGAAGTAACCTAGAACTAAGGAGAAACTTCCTGACAGTGAGAACAATTAACTAGTGGAACAACCTGCCTCCAGAAGCGGTGAATGCTCTGGAAGTTTTTAAGAAGAGACTGGACAGCCCTTTGTCCGAAATGGTATAGGGTTTCCTGCCTGAGCAGGGGGTTGGACTAGATGACCTCCAAGGTCCCTTCCAACTTTACTATTATTATTATGATCATCGCACAGTCAGCCAGATGCTCAGACTGGATTTGGCATTTTGTCTACCTATCGAGTCCTTACCCAGGACCTGGGATAGGCAGATGTGGATGTTTGATGGTATTACAGGTATCGTCACAGATGGAAGCAGTTTCTAGTAAGGCCGCCTTTTGCAATTGACTAATAGCGAATTTGTCAATGCCGATGATGGTGTGCAAGTGGCGCTCCAGTTGTTTTAGGATTGCACCCAAGGCGCCTATGACTATTGGTACTACCCTTGCTTGCTTTTGCCACAGTCTTTCTATTTCTATTTGTAGGTCTTTGTATTTTGTTATCTTCTCCAGTTTTTTCTCGTCTATTCTGTTGTCTCCAGGCACTGCCACATCCACTATCCAGAGTTTTTTGTCTTTCTTATCGACAATTGTTGTTGTTGTTATTATCGATCATCGCACAGTCAGCCAGATGTTCAGACTGGATTTGGCATTTTATCTACCTATCGAGTCCTTACCCAGGACCTGGGATAGGCAGATGTGAATGTTTGATGGTATTACAGATATCGTCGCAGGATGGAAGCAGTTCCTAATAAGGCCGCCTTTTGCAATTGACTAATAGCGAATTTGTCAATGCCAATTGTGTTCAAGTGGTGCTCCAGTTGTTTTGGGATTGCACCCAAGGAGCCTATGACTATTGGTACTACCCTTGCTTGCTTTTGCCACAGTCTTTCTATTTCTATTTGTAGGTCTTTGTATTTTGTTATCTTCTCCAGTTCTTTCTCTTCTATTCTGCTATCTCCAGGCACTGCCACGTCCACTATCCAGACTTTTTTGTCTTTCTTATCGACAATTGTTAAGTCTGGGGTGTTATGTTGCAGGTGCTTGTCTGTTTGAATTCTGAAGTCCCAGAGCAGTTTAATTTTATCATTTTCTATGACTTTCTCTATTTTATGGTCCCACCAGTTTTTGCTTACAGGCAAATGATATTTTTTGCAGATCTTCCAATGCACCATTGTTGCTACTTTGTCATGCCGCTGCTTGTAATCAGTTTGTGCAATCTTCTTGCAACAGCTTACCAAGTGGTCCACTGTTTCTTCAGCTTCTTTGCATAGGCGGCACTTACTGTTTGTTGCTGTCTTCTCAATTTTGACTTTGTATGCATTTGTCCTTAAGGCTTAGTCTTGTGCAGCCAGAATTAGTCCCTCGGTCTCTTTCTTCAATTTTCCTGCTCTTAGCCATTGCCAGGTTTTATTATTATCTGCTTTCCCAGCTATTTTTTTCATGTATTGGCCATGTAGTTCTTTGTCTTCCCATACTTCTATTCTGTTCTTCATTTGGTCTTTCTTGTAGGCCAGTTTGGTCTCTCCAGTAGTTAGTAAGCCTTCCTGATATACTAATTTCAGTGCATCTTCATCATTGTTCTTCAGATATTCTTCCAAAGATATTTTTTCTTCTTCAACCATCTGATGTACTTGTAGCATTCCACGCCCACCTATTTGCCTTGGTAGATAAAGTCTATCAATGTCACTGCGTGGATGAAGGGCATGATTCATTATCATTATTTTTCTGGTCTGCCTCTCCATTGCTTTTAGTTCTGCTTGAGTCCAGTCCACTATTCCAGCTGTGTACCTAATCACTGGGATTGCCCAGGTGTTGATTGCCTTTATGGTATTTCCTCCATTGAGTTTGGATTTTAAGATCTTCTTCACTCTCTTGATGTATTCACCTCTAATCTTTTTCTTGACTTCAGTGTGCTTGATGTTGTCAGCTTGAAGGATACCCAAGTATTTGTAGTACTCTTCCTCATCCAGACTCTTAATGTTATTTTCGTGGAGCATCTTGATTCCTTCAGTTTTCATTATTTTTCCTTGTTTGATAGTAAGTGTGGCATATTTGTCCAAGCCAAACTCCATTACAATATCTTGGCTATATATACGGACAGTGTTGAGCAGCGATTTTATTTCAGATGATGTTTTTCCATACAGCTTCAGATCATCTATATAAAGGAGGTGGGATAGTCTGGCAGATGTTTTTGATGTTTGATAGCCATGTCCTGAGTTATTCAGTATTGTTGACAGAGCAAACAGTGCAATAACAAATAGTAATGGTGATAATGAATCTCCCTGAAATATTCCTCTCTTGATATTAACCTCTCCCAGCCTCTCACCATTGATCTGCAACTGTGTCTTCCATTGTGCCATCGATCTTTGCACAAATTTTCTGATGTTTCTACTGACTCCTGTTATTTCTAGGCACTTTATTATCCAATCATGTGGCAGAGAGTCAAATGCCTTTTTGTAGTCAATCCATGCCACATTCAGGTTGGTCTTCCTTCTCTTGCAGTTTTCCAAGATCATTTTGTCTATTAGGAGTTGATCTTTTGTTCCTCTGCTATTGGGGCGGTTTCCTTTCTGCTCAGGTGGAAAGAGATTGTTTTCAACTAGATGCTGTTGCACTGCATCAGCTACTACACCAGTTAGTAATTTGAAAGTTGTTGGTAAGCAGGTAATTGGCCTGTAGTTACCTGGTATTGCCCCTTTTGCTGGATTTTTCATTATTAGGTAGGTTTTCCCAGTTGTTAGCCACTTTTCAATTTCTCCTCCTTGTAGTATATTGTTGAACTTTTGGCAATGAGTGGGTGTATAACAGATGTTTCAACCAAAATCCATGCAGTTCATCGTCACCTGGTGCTGACCAATTTTTGATTTTCTTTGCTCTTTTTTCTACCATTTTTGTTGTTATTACTAGTTCTTTCATTTCAACTTCTGTTTTATTTGCATCTACCTCTTTTAACCAAGCCGCATCCTTGTTGTATTTCTTTGGGTTATCCCATATCTGCTTCCAGAACTGCACTGTTTCTTCCTTGTCAGGTACTGGCTGATTCCTTGCAGTTTCTCCATTGATGGATTGGTAGAAACGTTTCTGATTGGATTGAAATTGGAGGTTCTACCTATAGTTTGCAATTCGAGCTTCATATCTACTGATTTTCCTGGCTATAGCTGTTATTTGTTGCTTTATTATTTCCAGTGCTTCCTTGATCTTCCTTGTTTCTAAGTGGTATTTCTTGATTAGGTATTCTTTGGTCTTCTTGTTCTTCAGCTTCTTTTCTTTCATCTGTTCTAGCTTGCTTGCATGTGATCTTAACTTGCTGATCTTATTTTCTAATCTAACCTTCCATTTTTCTGGTGCACTGTTTGTTTGTTTTTCTTTTTTGTTGATATTATTATTATTATTATCAAGGGGACGACAGAGGTGGCTGCATGGAGTCACTGAAGCAGGAGGCGTGAACTTAAATGGACTCCAGAAGATGGTAGAGGACAGGAAGGCCTGGAGGAACATGGTCCATGGGGTCGCGATGGGTCGGACACGACTTAACAACATTTTTGGTCATTTATATTCCTATTAATCACACAAATTCTGCCCACACCTTTTGATGTCATACAACCCCAGATCATAACACTGACTGAGTGTTTCACGGTACATGTAATGCAATCAGGAGGCAAATCTTCTCCGATTCTTGTCCTTACGTATTTTATGCCATCACTCCCAAACAGTGAGATCTTGGGTCTCATCACTCCAAATAACACTGTCCCATTGTCCCTCCGTCCCGTTAACATGGATTTTAGCCCAGTTTAGTCTTTTCAACCTTTGTTTGAGAGAGAGAAGTGGCTTTTTTCACGGAATTCTAGATTTTAGGCCAAATTCCTGCAGTCTGCGCCAAACAGTCCTTGCACTCAACCACACAATGCATTGCGCCATTTCATCCTGTATGCACCCAGATGATTTTCGCCTGTCGCGTAGGCACAGTCTCTTAATTCTTCTATCATCACTTGCTGTTGTGCACCTTTTCCTGCCTTTACCAGTGTGGTTTTGTAGTGACCGAGTCTCCTTATATCTCTTCAAAAACTTAGAAATGCCACCTTTGGTTCAGTTTCCACCCATTTTTCTTCTAATTTCTTTATAACTGTAGCCTTGTTCACTTAATAATACTACTTTACGTGGCTTTCTGGGCAACCAATCAACTCTTTGCACCATTGCTTTAATTTTATGACATCTTGCAATCTCACTAAATGGAAGAACACAAAAAAAACCCAACCAACTTGATAGCGATCACATAACACACTGACAAATGTCCTCCTCTCAGCTTCAATACAGGACATCAATAAATGGATCCTACTGTGATCTGATTGGCTCATGACTAAAACAAGATGACAGCTTGTTTTGGCTCTCTAAACACTCACGCTCATTGGCTACCATCAGATGAAGGAAAGCTACCTGAGATCAACCTAAGCAAGTTGTGCTTCCTTTTTCTGCTTATTTGGCTATAACTTTTCATAGAATACAGTACAGATATTGAACAAACTTTGTTGCATTACATTCTTGATTACATTATCTTTCCATTGATACATAATTTTATGGTACTACCGCAAAACAAAGTGGTGTTATTAGCCATTAAACCTCAAATGTTGGCCACTACTAAGATGATCCAAGGCCTGGAGGCTAAAACATACGAAGAATGGCTACGGGACTTGGATTTGACTAGTCTAAAGAAAAGAAGAAATAGGGGAGACATGATAGAATTTCAGTATCTGAGGGGCTGCCACAAAGAAGAGGGGGTCATGTTATTCTCCAAAGCCCCAGAGGGAAGGACGAGAAACAATGGTTGGAAACTGACCAAAGAGAGAAGCAACCTGGAATTAAGGAGAAACTTCCTCACAGTGAGGACAAGCAACCAGTGGAACAGCTGGCCACCAGAAATTGTGGGTGCTCCAACACTGGAGGTTTTTAAGAAGAGACTGGACAGTCACCTGTCTTGAGATGGTATAGGTTCTCCTGCTTGAGCAGGGGGCTGGACTAGAAGACCTCCAAGGTCCCTTCCAGCTCTATTCTATTCTATATCTGGCTCCCTCAACCATATTTAGCCTTCATCATCTTTGTTGCGCTTCTCTGCACGCTTCCTAGGATCTCTGCATCTTTTTTTTGTATCTTGGTGACCAGAATTGTACACGGTGACTCAGATGTATTAAAAAAAAAAAGATTGGCATACATGGACATTATTATTATTACTATTGCTATAGCCCTGCCTCTTTTGTACTGAAATTTCAATTTACTCCCTTCTGCTGCATCTGGAGACAGGCTTTGCTTCATAATTGCGGAAATGACAATTAAAGAGAAATCATTAAATGTCAGCTGGATTGTCAGCGCCTGTGACAGCCGTCTGTCTGATCAGAACGGAGCATCTGTAAGTTGCATTCGCCTGACTGAAAGAACCAGCCGTGCTATAGTGGGAGAAAATCTGAAAGAATGCTTAGCGCTGCTCTTTGCTTTTTAAGGGTGGTTTTCTGGACCTATCCGAGAATTTCATCTACGGGAATCCTATCCTAAACAGTGCAATGTAAGGCTAGCTTTTCACATTGTACTATATTTCATTAGGGGTCATTTGGATTCATTTCAATGCATGGCTCTTCAAACTTGGCCACTTTGAAGACTTGTGGACTTCAACTCCCAGAATTCCTCAGCCAGCCCTGAGGGCTGGCTGAGGAATTCTGGGAGTTGAAGTCCACAAATCTTAAAGTGGCCAGGTTTAAAGGGGACCCCCTGCTTTAGGGGGAGGTGAACCAGCGCCTGACTGCAACTCTTTGAAGCACCCAGGCAAATTCCAATAAAAGATCTGGCTGCTTTAAAAGGCTGCACAAGGTTGCGTGCTTATTTATTTGATTTCTTTATTCATTAAATTTGTCTCACTCTCCAGAGGCATTCCGGGCAGGTTACAAAGCAATAGAAATAAAAAATATATACAAAGTTTATAAATGTAGAAAGAGTTAAAATTACAAGACTTAAATGAAGTAAAAAACCTGCCTTGATTACTTTATAAGTAACTCAAGGAAATGAATATTCATAACTGTGTAATTGTGAGAGGGATCTCGGAGTCCTAGTGGACGATCCCTTAAACAGGAGCCAGCCGTGTGCTGCAGCTGTCAAAAAGGCCCACACAGTGCTGGGCTGCATTAACAGAGGGATAGAATCAACATCACGTGAAATGTTAATACCACTTTACAAGCCCTTGGTAAGGCCACACTTGGAATGCTGCATCCAGTTTTGGTCACCACGATGTAAAAAAGATGCTGAGACTCTAGAACAGTGGTTCTCAACCTGTAGGTGGGACCCCATTTGGGGTCGAATGACCATTTCACGGGGGTGGCCAAACCAGGCTGTCCGCCATTTTTCCCCCTTTTCTTTGGCCACGCCCCTGGCACCCGGTAATGTATAAGTGGTTGGGGGTCACCACAACATGGGGAACTGTATTATGGGGTCGCGGCATTAGAAAGGTTGAGAACCACTGATCTAGAAAGAGTGCAGAGAAGAGCAACAGAGATGATTAGGGGACTGGAAAAGAAAACATACAAGGATGCTGGAATTGGGTCTGTCCAGTTTAATGAAGAGAAGGACGAGGGGGGACAGGATAGCAGCCTTCCAGTATCTCAGGGGCTGCCCCAAAGAAGAGGGGCCTGGCGTTGGCGGTGGCCTCCTTGCCCTCCTCTTCGTCCTCCCCTTCTTCCTCTTGCTGCCCCCAAAGCAGCTCGGGTGGGCGCTGGGGCAAGAGGGGTGCCTGGGGGGGAGCAGCCGGGCTGGCAGAGGGGCTGGCAGGGGCCGCGCGGCACCAGCCCCCACCGCGGCTCCATTGGATGGGCGAAGGGCGAGGCCGGGCAGCACAGAGTCCTGGCTAGGGCGACCGCTTCCTCGCCCTCCTCCTCTCCTTCGTCCTGCTGCCCCCCAGGCGGCTCGGGCGGGCGCTGCCTCCACCGTGGCTCCATCGATGGGCGGAGGGTGAGGCAGGACAGCGCGGAGTTCCAGCGGGGGCGGCGGCTGGACCGGGGGCGGCCGGGACTCCGACGATGCTGCCCTGTCGCTGCCGCCAGAGCCGCTGCCTCCCGTCCTGCTCCCCCTCCCCGCCCGTTCGGCTGAGGATGTGGCAGCTGGGCCGGGGTGGTGGCGAGGAACCCCAACGATGCTGCCATGCCACCGCCGCTGCCTCCCGTCCTGCTCCCCCTCCCCGCCCCTTTGGCTGAGGACACAGCGGGGTGGCGGCGGTGAGGAACCCCGACGATGCTGCCGTGCTATTGCTGCCGCCGCTGCCTCCTGTCCTGCTCCCCCTCCCCGCCCGTTCGGCTGAGGACGCGCAGAGGCCGGGGGCGGTGGGGACCCCCGACGATACTGCTGTAAAAGAGAGAAAGAGAGAGAGGAAAGAGAGAGAAGCAGAGTAAAAGAAAGAGGAAAGAGAGAGAGAGAAAGAGGGAGGAAACAGAGAAAAAGAGGAAAGAGAAAGAGAGGAAAGAGAGAAAGAGAAAGAGGGAGGAAACAGAGAAAGAGAAAGAAGAGAGAAGGAGAGGAAAGAAAGAAAGAGAAGGGGAGAGGAAAGAGAAAAAGAGTGGAAAGAGGGAAAGAGAGGAAAGAGGGAGAGAGAGAAGAGAGAGAATGAGGAGAGAAAGAGAGAAAGAGAAAGAGAGAAAGAGGAAAGAGAGAGGAAAGAGAGAAAGAGGAAAGAGGAAAGAGAGCGAAAGAGAGAAAGAGAGAGAGGAATGGCGCTTCTCCAACCAGGCTGGGCGGAGCCGGCAGAGTGGCCTTCCTGCCCCCCCCTCCCCCGCCAGCTGGATGGGGGGTTGGGGGTCACCACTACATGAGGAACTGTATTAAAGGGTCACGGCATTAGGAAGATTGAGAACCACTGATCTCTCTCTCTCTCTCTCTTTCTGCAGCCATATCTATCTATCTATCTATCTCTATCTCTATTTCTATCTCTATTTCTATCTATCTATCTATCTATCTATCTATCTATCTCTATCTCTATCTCTATTTCTATCTATGCAGCCATATCTATCTATCTATTTCTATCTATCTATCTATCTATCTATCTATCTATCTATGCAGCCATATCTATCTATCTATCTATGCAGCCATATCTATCTATCTATCTATCTATCTATCTATCTATCTATCTATCTATCTATCTATCTATCTATCTATCTATCTATCTCTATTTCTATCTATGCAGCCATATCTATCTCTATCTCTATTTCTATCTATCTATCTATCTATCTATCTATCTATCTATCTATCTATCTATCTCTATTTCTATCTATCTATCTGTCTGTCTGTCTATCTATCTATCTCTATCTATCTCTATTTCTATCTATCTATATATGCAGCAATATCTATCTATCTCTATCTATCTATCTATCTATCTATCTATCTATCTATCTATCTATCTATCTATCTATCTATCTATCTATCTATCTATCTATCCAGCCATCTCTCTCTCTCTCTCTCTCTCTCTCTCTCTCTCTCTCTCTCTCTCTGTAAAGTCTTGTGCCATCTTGTCAAGTCTGTGACAGCCAAAGCTTCCACGGACTATTTCGCTCAATGTGACGCGCTGTCGTCTTGTAAGGCAGGGGTCCCCAAACCCCCCACACACACAGTCCGTGGACCGGTACCGGGGCCAGGGCATGCCAGCAACTACACAAACAAGCAGAGCCCCATTTTGGGGATGCAGGCAGCACACAAAACCACGCACCCTCGGGCCACGGAAAAAACTTCTTTCCACGGAACCAGTCCCAGGTGCCCCGAAGGTTGGGGACCCCTGTTGTAAGGCACCCCAAAAGACATCCATGGTTTTTGTTTTGTTTTTTTAGATCAGCCTGCAATTGTCCACAAGACTTAGGGATGAATGAGCAGGGGGTTGGACTGGATGACCTCCAAGTCCCCTTCCAACTTTATTATTATTACGGATCATCGCACAGTCAGTCAGATGTTCAGACTGAATTTGGCATTTTGTCTACCTATCAAGTCCTTCCCAAGGACATGAGATGATGATATTATTATTATTATTATTATTATTATTATTATTATTATTAATTTTAAATAAAACTCAGGCACCTGCACAACACACGCAGCAGTACAGCTGCCTACTAACTCAGTTACTGAATTAACCCATTTTCCGGGTTCGGGCGATACGCTGGTATAATTTAACCAGGTTATTGGGGGGGGGAAATCAATTCAGGATTGATGACCCTTGAAAAGGGTCCCCCAGCCAGATGGCTTTTTCTCTCCGTCCCCAACCCGGCCTTACCCTGAGAGATGACCTGCAAGGCTCCGTTCACACCACAGGCTGCACCGCAGAAGAAGAAGAACAAGAAGAACAAGAAGGAGAACAAACCAAGGTTACCAGCCACCAAGCAGAAAAGGAGACGCATCCCAGCATCCCTGGCTAAATGGGGTTTGTTTCTCCTGCTGCGCCCACCACCCACCCACCCTTTGGGGCTCCTTTGAGTCTGAAGGGTTCCTCTCCCGGGGGGGGGGACGAGGGAGGAAGGCCGGCCAGGGGTTTGAATGCGGTAACCCGGGTTCACAGAGGGTCGTGGGAAGGCAGCCCAGCGCCTCCCTTCCCGCGTGTTACCTCTTCAGGTAGTTCCTCCCGGAGAGGATCTGCTGCAGCAGGGTGACCAGGGCGAAGGCGGGGCGGGGGAGGAAGGCAGGCCGGCCGGCCAGGGGTTTGAATGCGGTAACCCGGGTTCACAGGGGGTCGTGGGAAGGCAGCCCAGCTTCTTCCCCTTCCCGCGTGTTACCTCTTCAGGTAGTTCCTCCCGGAGAGGATCTGCTGCAGCAGGGTGACCAGGGCGAAGGCGCAGACGAAAATGAAGAGCAAAGTTCGGTTCCCCAGCAGGTCCCGGTTGAAGGTCGGGTCCGTGTAGCCCATCCTGGCGGCGGCGGGGTGGGCGAGCCGGGCAGAAACCCGTCCGGTTCAGCCCCGGCCCGGAGCCCGAGTCACGCCGGGGGAGGCCGTCGGGGCGGCCAGGCGGCCCCGCCGAGCGCAGCAGCGGCCGCCCCCGCCGCCAAGGACGCGGCGCCCCCGCATGGCCGAGCCTGGCCGGGGACGGAGGAGCGGCGCGGCCGGCCCCGCCGCGAACTTCCCGGGAAGACGCCGCGGCGGGAGCGAGGAAGGCGGAGACGCTGCTGCTGCTGCTGCTGCTGCTGCTGCTCGCGGCCGAAGCGAAGGCGAGCGGGGCCGGCGGGTGCCGAGCGAGCCGGTCGGCCGGCCGAAGCGGGCGCGGAGAGCCGCAGTTCCAAAGGAGGGAGGGAGGGAGGGAGGGGGGAGGACGGGGGGGAGGGTCTGGTTTGGAGGGAGGGGGGAGGACGGGGGAGGGGTCTCAGTGGGCGGGGGGAGGGAGGGAGGAGGGTCTCGTGGGGGGAGGGAGGGAGGACGGGGGGGAGGGTCTGGTTGGGAGGGAGAGGGGAGGACGGGGGAGGGGTCTCAGTGGGCGGGGGAGGGAGGGAGGAGGGTCTCGTGGGGGTAGGGAGGGAGGACGGGGGGGAGGGTCTGGTTTGGAGGGAGGGGGGAGGACGGGGGAGGGGTCTCAGTGGGCGGGGGGGAGGGAGGGAGGAGGGTCTCGTGGGGGGAGGGAGGGAGGACGGGGGGAGGGTCTGGTTGGGAGGGAGGGGGGAGGACGGGGGAGGGGTCTCAGTGGGCGGGGGGAGGGAGGGAGGAGGGTCTCGTGGGGGGAGGGAGGGAGGACGGGGGGGAGGGTCTGGTTTGGAGGGAGGGGGGAGGACGGGGGAGGGGTCTCAGTGGGCGGGGGAGGGAGGGAGGAGGGTCTCGTGGGGGGAGGGAGGGAGGACGGGGGGAGGGTCTGGTTTGGAGGGAGGGGGGAGGACGGGGGAGGGGTCTCAGTGGGCGGGGGGAGGGAGGGAGGAGGGTCTCGTGGGGGGAGGGCGGGAGGACGGGGGGGAGGGTCTGGTTTGGAGGGAGGGGGGAGGACGGGGGAGGGGTCTCAGTTGGCGGGGGAGGGAGGGAGGAGGGTCTCGTGGGGGGAGGGAGGGAGGACGGGGGGGTCTAGTTGGGAGGAGGGAGGCCAGGGGTCTTGGGAGGGAGGGAGGGAGGCTGTGGGGGTCTCATTGGGAGGGAGGGAGGCCGGGGGTCGAGGGAGGGAGGGAGGTTAGGGGTCTCGTTGGGAGGGAGGGAGGCCGGGGGTCGAGGGAGGGAGGGAGGGAGGCTGTGGGGGTCTCGTTGGGAGGGAGGAAGGCTGGGGGTCTCGGGAGAGAGGGAGGGAGGTTGGGGGTCTCGTTGGGAGGGAGGGAGGGAGGCCATGGGTCTCGGGAGGGAGGCTGGGGGGGTCTCATTGGGAGGGAGGGAGGCTGGGGGTCTTGGGAGGGAGGGAGGGAGGCTGTGGGGGTCTCATTGGGAGGGAGAGAGGCCAGGGGGGGTCTTGTTGGGAGGGAGGGAGGGAGGGAGGGAGGGAGGAAGGTCTCATTTAGCAGGGAAGAGGGAGGCCAGGAGGGGGGGGCGTCTCTTCCACCACCCGGCTCGACTCCGCAGGGCTTCCCGCCTTGCCTCCCGCTTCTTCTTCCTCTCTCCTTCCTTGACTCCTCCGGCCCATCCAGCCACGGAGGAACAGAGCGAGCTCACGGCGCCTAGCTCGGAGGGCGCCGGCTGGACCCGCGTCAGACTAGAGAGACTTTCAAGGCTTTCCCACTCCCACACGAAACTCTTCCCCCCGCCCCACGTCCAACATTTGAGGTGTTTTACAGGTAAGTACAGATTGGGCGAGATCTGGCTCAAAAACAGCAACTGGGAGAGTGACCTCGGAGTCCTGGTGGACGATCGCTTGACCATAAGCCAGCCGTGTGCAGCAGCAGCCAAAAAAGCCAACACAATCCTGGGTTGTATAAACAGAGGCATAGAGTCAAGATCAGGCGAAGTATTAGTACCGCTTTATAAAACTTTGGCCACCAAAGAATGGAGGCCTTTGAACTATGGTGCTGGAGAAGACTCCTGCGAGTCCCTTGGACTGCAAGGTGTCCAAACCGGTCAGTCCTAGAAGAGATCAACCCTGACTGCTCTTTAGAAGGCCAGATCCTGAAGTTGAAACTCAAGTCCTTTGGCCACCTCATGAGAAGGAAGGACTCACTGGAGAAGGGCCTCATGCTGGGAAAGATTGAGGGCAATAGAAGAAGGGGACGACAGAGAATGAGGTGGCTGGATGGAGTCCCTGAAGCAGGAGGTGTGAACTTAAATGGACTCCAGAAGATGGTAGAGGACAGGAAGACCTGGAGGAACATTGTCCATGGGGTCGCGATGGGTCGGACACGACTTCACAATTAACAATTAACAACAACAATAAAACCCTAATGAGGCCACACCTGGATATTGAAGCCATTTTTGGTCACCATATCACAAAAAAGATGTTGAGAGCTTGGAAAAAGTTCAGAGAAGAGCAACTAAGAGGATCCAAGGCCTGGAGACCAAAACATACGAAGAACGGCTGCGGGACTTGGGTCTGGCTAGTCTAAAGAAAAGAAGAAATAGGAGAGACGTGTTAGCAGAGTTCCAGTATTTGAGGGGCTGCCACCCAAGAAGGGGGGGGGTCACGTTATTCTCCTAAGCACCAGAGGGCAGGATGAGAAACAATGGTTAGAATTGACCAAAGAAAGAAGCAACCTGGAGTTAAGAGTAACTTCCTAACAGTAAGGACAATCGACCAGTGGAACAGCTTGCCACCAGAAATCGTGGGTGCTCCATCACTGGAGATTTTTATGAAGAGATGGGCCAATCACCTGTCTGAGATGGTATGGGACAGTTCTCCTGCTTGAGCTGGGGGCTGGACTAAAAGACCCCCAAGGTCCCTTCCAGCTCTATTCTATTCTATTCTATATTCCAATATCTGTTCTATTCTGTTCTGTTCTGTTTTGTTCCATTCCGTTCCACTCCACTCCATTCCTATTCTGTTATTTTGAATTATATTCTGCTTCTATTCTATTCTATTCTATTCTATTCTATTCCATTCCATTCCATATATTCTATTCCATTTCATATATTTCTATTCTACTCTACTCTACTCCACTCCACTCCTTTATTCTAGTCTTGTCTAGTTAGTCTATTTCATATTTTCTATTCTATTCCATTCCATTCCATTCCTTCATTCTAGTCTAGTCTAGTTAGTGTATTCCATATTTTCTATTCTATTCCATTTTCTATTCTATTCCTATTCCTATTTTATTCCTATTCTATTCTGTTCTGTTCTATTCTATTCTATTCTATTCTATTCTATTCTATTCTATTCTATTCTATTCTATTCTATTCCATTCCACATTCTATTCCATTCCATATTTTCTATTCTATTCCATTCCATTCTATTCCATTCCATATTATCTATTCTATTCCATTCCATCTATTCTATTCTATTCTATTCTATTCTATTCCATTCCATTCCATTCCATTCCATTCCATTCCATTCCACATTCCATTCCATTCCATATTTTCTATTCTATTCCATTCTATTCCATTCCATATATCCTATCCTATCCTATCCTATTCCATTCTATTCTATTCTATTATTCTATTCTATATTCCAATATCTATTCTATCTTATCCCATCCCATCCCATTCTATTCTATTCTTTTCTATTTTCTTTCCTATTCTCTATTTTCTATTCTATTTTATTCTAAAAAAGATAGTCCCTCAACTTACCAGCAGTTCATTTAGTGACCGTTCAAAGTTACAAAGCCCTGAAAACAGTAACTTTGGACCGTTTTTCACACTTAACAATCGTTGGAGCATCCCCCAGGGTCGTGCGATCAAAGTTCAGCCACTTGGAAAGTGACTCATAGTTATGACGGTTCTTTGCAATCTTTGACGAGCAGAGTCCACGGGGGGGAACCAGATTCAGTTAAGAAGGGTGTCACTAGCTTAACAACTGCAAGGGATTCGCTTATCAACGGTGCAAGAAAGGTCGCAAAATGGAGCGAAAGTTCCCTTAACAAATGTCTCGCTTAGCAACAGAAATTTTGTGGGGTCAATTGTGGTCGTTAAGTTGAGGGACTGCCTGCAATCGCAAGAGAAAGAAGACGGGGGCCTTGTCCCTGCCTCGCTGCTGCCTCTCTTGATTCATTTAGTGACCGCCCCTGCGAAAAATGCTCTGAAAGGAGTTGAGGGCCTGGATGGAGGACTTGAGATTGACCTTGGGGGAGGGGAAAAGCAAGATGGAAAGAGAGGTCTTGCAAAGAGGGGATACCCGGGTCAAGAAGGGGTCTTCGGGAGCATGTCCCAAAGGTGCATCTTCAGGAGGCAACTTGGACTTTCTTTGTTTTTCTTTGAAGATGTTTTGGTTCTCATCCAAGAAGCTTCTTCAGCTCTGACCGGATGGTGGAGGAATAGAAGGATTTATACTCCTTGCAGACTGCTGGTCATTTGCCTTCTTTTAGAGAGTGGTTGAGGCCACTTGGAGGTTTATCTCTGTGTACTCAGGGTCACCTGAGTGGTGCAAATGGGTGTGGAGCCTTTTCTTTAAGACATTTCCCTTCCCATCCAAGAAGCTTCAGTTCTGACTGGAATAGTGGGGAATGGAAGGATTTATACTCCTTGGAGACAGCTGGTCGTTTGCGTCCTTTTGAGAGTTGTTGAGGCCACTTGGAGGTTTGTCTGTGCCCTCAAGGCCACCTGAATGGTGCAACACCGTCCTTTCAGCAGTCCCAAGAAGGCTCCACACCCATTTGCACCACTCAGGTGATCCTGAGGACACAAGTAAGCCTCCAGGTGGCCTCAATGACTCTCTAAAAGGATGCAAATGACCAGCTGTCTGCAAGGCGTATAAATCCTTCCACTCCCCACCACCCAGTCAGCATAATAATAATAATAATAATAATAATAATAATAATAATAATAATAATAATAATAATAATAAGTAAAGTTGGAAGGGACCTTGGCGGTCATCTAGTCCAACCCCCTGCTCAGGCAGGAAACCCTACACCATTTCGGACAAATGGCTGTCCAGTCTCTTCTTAAAGACTTCCAGTGTTGGAGCATTTACAGCTTCTGGAGGCAGGTGGTTCCACTGGTTAATTGTTCTGACTGTCAGGAAATTTCTCCTTAGTTCTAGGTTGCTTCTCTCCTTGATGAGTTTCCATCCATTGCTTCTTGTCCTGCCTGCTTTGGAGAATAGCTTGATTACCTCTTCTTTGTGGCAGCCCCTGAGATATTGGAGCACTGAAGAAGCTTCTTGGATGAGAAGGGAAACGTCTTAAAGAAAAGGCTCCACCCCCCCCCCCCTTTGCACTACTCAGGTGACCCTGAGGACACAGATAAACCTCCAAGTGGCCTCAACGACCCTCTAAAAGGATGCAAATGACCAGCTGTCTGCAAGGAGTATAAATCCTTCCGTTCCCCACCATCCAGTCAGAGCTGAAGAAGCTTCTGGGATGAGAAGTGAAACGCCTTCAAAGAAAAACAAGGAAGTCCAGTTGCCTCGTGAAAAAGCACCTTTGGGACAACCAGGACCTGGATGACGGACAAGTCTCCATAGATTGATGATGATCACCCCATCACGCTCACCTTCAGTGTTCCTCATCTGTATTTAGGTTCAGTGTTTCTCGCCTTGCCAGCGTTCAAACGTAATTTCTGGGACAGAGCCCAAAATTGGAGTAATGCTCGTGATCTGTAAAGAGCTTACGTGAGCAATTACTCACTTCGGTGAGTTAGTTTGATGCATTTTCTTTCCTCCCGTTCAATCACATCTGATTCTCGAAGGCTGCCTTTGTACAATCCTTGCAGTTTGCTTGGCAAGGCTTTTTTTTTTTAAATTAAATTTTATTAATAATACAAAATTAAAAACACATTGGACATAGATATGATGTCACTGGTTCCATACCTCTTCCATCACTTTACAGCAGCGGTTCTCAACCTGTGGGTCGGGACCCCATTTGGGGTCCAATGACCATTTCACGGGGGTTGCCAAACAACACAGTCCGCCATTTTTTTCCCCTTTTCCTTAGCTGTGCTACTTCCTTTTATTCTATTGGCTTTTTAAAGCCAATAGAATAGACTCTCTTGAATAGAGTCTAATTCTATTGGCTTTCAAAAGCCAATAGGAATTGTCCAGGCTGTCTCTGCCCTGCTAAGCCCGCCAAAAGTCCTATTCTGCAAACGGTGCTGCACCAGTTGAGTAGTCCTCGACTTACGACCGGTTGGGGGTCGCGGCATTAAAAAGGTTGAGAACCACTGGAATAGACTCTCTTGAATAGAGTCTAATCTATTGGCTTTCAAAAGCCAATAGGAATTGTCCAGGCTGTCTCTGCCCTGCTGAGCCCGCCAAAAATCCCATTTTGCAAACGGTGCTGCATCAGTTGAGTAGTCCTCGACTTACAACCAGTTGAGTAGTCCTCGACTTACGACCGGTTGGGGGTTGTGGCATTAAAAAGGTTGAGAACCACTGCTTTACAGTAATATTAGTACTCATATAGACATATAGTTCTTGAGCTTGCTCGCTATTTATAATATAATATTTAACACTTTGTCCCTTATTTCTGTATATTTATTTATCTTTTAAATATACCGTATTTTCCGGCGTATAAGGCGACCCGGCATATAAGACGGCCCCCGACTTCGGTGCTGATTTCCATGCCTAGAAAGTCGTCTTATATGCCGGAAACTACCATAATTTCCGGCGTATAAGACGACTCCGCGTAAAAGACGACCCCTGACTTCGGCGCCAATTTCCACGCTTTAGAAAGTCGTCTTATATACTGGAAAATATGGTACATTTGTCTATAATCTATAATTTTAATCTAACACTATACATTTGTCTTGGCTACCCTTTTGTTATCTATCCAATCATAAAATTGTTCCCAGATTTTGTAGTACATAGTTTCACTTTTAACCTTGAATTCCAATATAAGTCTATCCATTTCTGTCCAATTGAAAATTTTCAGTAATATTTCCTCTTCGGTTGGAATATCTTTTTCTTTCCATTTTTGAGCGAAGGCTATTCATGCCGTTGTTACTCTATGCAGTATTTAGTAGGGAAGGCAAGACCATAAGTAAACTACATCGATATTTGTTAGAGCAAGCTATGATCGAGGAACAGGTGAAAGAAACGATGATAATTTGGTGTAAATATTTTGGGCACAACATCGATTTGGATAATTGGCAAAGTTTATGGGGAACCTAAAAATTACTTGAGCAACCCCTATAAGGAAAACCTCTATAAGTTCTTTTATAGGCAAGGCTTTTTTTCACAAGCACGGGTCGTCCTTCGCTTACAACCACAATTGAGCCCAACATTTCTGTTGTTAAGTGAGACATTTGCCCCATTTTACGATCTGTCTTGCCACCGCTGTTCAGTGAATCACTGCAGATGGTAAGTTAGTAACCTGGTTGTTGTGAATCTGGCTTCCCCCATTGACTTTTGTCAGAGCGTGCACAGTCTTATTGCGCAGTGATAACCCAGGAGTAAACACAGGAAACAGTGCTTTGTATTAAATGGTGGCTTATCTTACACTAGCTACAATATGCACTAGGAACAAAATACACACACGTGCTAACACAGCAGGATCCAACACAGCAGTTACAGCAGGAAAATGGAAGAGAGAGAAAGACACACTAGCAAAGCCTTCCCTTTTATACTCATGCTCTTAAAGCAGTGATTCTCAACCTTTCTAATGCCGTGACCCCATAATACAGTTCCCCATGTTGTGGTGACCCCCAAGTGGCTGTGGCCACCAATAAGAGGGAGTAGGACAGCTAGGGAAAAGGGAAAAAAATGGCGGACAGCATGGTTTGGTGACCCCCGTGAAATGGTCATTCGACCCCAAATGGGGTCCCGACCCAAAGGTTGAGAACCACTGTCTTAAAGGGACACAGACCCTGCTGAGTCATTTCCATCATTACATATTACATTACATTACATCATCTTGCATCATTACATAAGCTGGTGACTTATCTTACACTATCTACAATATGCACTAGGAATAATATACATACACGTGCTAATATAGCAGGATCCAACAAAGCAGTTACAGCAGGAAAATGGAAGAGAAGAGAAAGACACACTAGCAAAGCCTTCCCTTTTATACTCGGGCTCTTAAAGGGACACAGACTCCCCTTTTACAACCTTCTGACAAGCAAAGTCAAGGGGGGGGGAAGCCCGAGTCACTTAACAACTGTGTGACTAACTTAACTACAGCAGTGATTCACTTAACAACCGTGGCAAGTGAAGTCATGAAATGGGGCAAAATTTGAAAACAAACTTTTAAGGCAGGGCTCCCCAACCCCCGGGCCGTAGACCAGTACCGGGCCACGGCATGCCAGCACCCGGTCCACACAAACAAGGAAAGCCCCATCCGCAGGATGCAGGCAGCACACAAAACCACGCGCTCTCTGGTCCATGGAAAAACCTCTCTCTCCACGGAACCGGTCCCTGGTGCCCCAAAGGTTGGGGGCCTCTGTGGTAAGGGCTGCTGGGATATATCACTAAGTGAACGGACCTCCTTCCCCTGGGCTTTCATGCTGGCCTGTTTCATCCATTTGTTTATTTATTTGGGTCTCCCTCGGCCATTAATTCCCCCAGCAGTCCTCTTTTGATGAGTTATGGCAGGATGGGGGGTGGAGGCAATTGCTTTTATTGCGATGTCCGCCCCAGCCTTTGGTTTGGCTCTCCATTCTGAAAGGTTTTCACTCCCCCGAAATGTTCTAGGCGGGTTTAGAATTTGGTCAAAGCGCTTCTGCGTTCTTTGTGACTAGAAGCAGTGGCGAGAGGCATTTCATGAATAAATAATGCCATCTCGGCAATAAACCGAAATTTAACAATGTCACGAGAGATGAAGGCTGCAGGACTGTTTAAACCAAGGGCACCCCAGCCCCTAAGTGGCTTTCTTTCTTTCTTTCTTTCTTTCTTTCTTTCTTTCTTTCTTTCTTTCTTTCTTTCTTTCTTTCTTTCTTTCTTTCTTTCTTTCTTTCTTCCTTTCTCTTCTTTCTTTTCCTTATTTGTTTCTTTATATTTTCCTTCCTTCCTTCCTTCCCTCCCTCCCTCCCTCTGTCTCTCTTTACTTACATACTCTCAGTCTCCTGGTGATTGGCCCACAGACACCCAGCTGGCTTTCATGGCTAAGGCGGGACTAGAACTCTCAGTCTCCTGGTGATTGGCCCACAGACACCCAGCTGGCTTTCATGCCTAAGGCAGGACTAGAACTCTCAGTCTCCTGGTGATTGGCCCACAGACACCCAGCTGGCTTTCATGCCTAAGGCGGGACTAGAACTCTCAGTCTCCTGGTGATTGGCCCAAAGACACCCAGCTGGCTTTCATGCCTAAGGCGGGACTAGAACTCACAGTCTCCTGGTGATTGGCCCAAAGGCACCCAGCTGACCTGAACTCACAGTTTCCTCCTTTCTGGCCTGGTGCCTTAACCACTAGGCCAGAGGTAGGCAACCTTGGCTCTTTTATGACTGGTGGACTTCAACTCCCAGAATTCCTGCGCCAGCATGAGGGAACGGTGGCACCCTTCATGACTTGTGGACTTCAACTCCCAGAATTTCTCAGACAGCATGGCTCAGCTTGGAAACCTCTCCCTTTCCCCTCAGCATGGCTGGCTCAGGAATTCTGGGAGTTGAAGTCCACCAGTCATAAAAGAGCCAAGGTTGCCTACCCCTGGGCTAGACCAAGGATGTCATGGACTGCAATTCAGGAATCTTGAGAGAGCGGAACAAAATCTTTGACTTGATTGCATGTGAAGTTAATTACTGAAATACTGATGCTAACATTACTGTCCTGTCATTTCATATTATAATATTTTCTTTCTGTCATATGACCAAAAAAATGGCTTGCTTGGGCTTCTGGAGACCTTTAGACTTCAGAGACTTTCAGCCGCTGAGGCATGAGTTTACACAAGTGTTTATAAATAGAAAGTTCCCTCTCACTATATACAAGGTATGGGGCAAGCCTTCTCCAGCTTTCCATGGAGAATGCCAGGCCTACCCCAGCTTCCCATGGTGAACATCAGATCTTCTCCAGCTTTCCATGGAGAAAGTCAGGGCTTCTCTAGCTTTCCACAGTGAACATCAGATCTTCTCCAGCTTTCCATGGCAAAGCCAGGCCTTCACAAGCTTCCCATGGTGAACATCAGATCTTCTCCAGCTTTCCATGGAGAAAGTCAGGGCTTCTCTAGCTTTCCACAGTGAACATCAGATCTTCTCCAGCTTTCCATGGCAAAGCCAGGCCTTCACAAGCTTCCCATGGTGAACATCAGATCTTCTCCAGCTTTCCATGGAGAAAGTCAGGGCTTCTCCAGCTTCCCATGGTGAACATCGTTTCTTCTCCAGCTTTCCATGGCAAAGCCAGGCCTTCATAAGCTTCCCGTGGTGAATATCAGATCTTCTCCAGCTTTCCATGGAGAAAGTCAGGGCTTTTCCTGCTTTCCACAGTGAACATCAGCTCTTCTCCAGCCATCCATGGCAAAGCCAGGCCTTCACAAGCTTCCCATGGTGAACATCAGATCTTCTCCAGCTTTCCATGGCAAAGCCAGGCCTTCACAAGCTTCCCGTGGTGAATATCAGATCTTCTCCAGCTTTCCATGGCAAAGCCAGGCCTTCAGAAGCTTCCCGTGGTGAATATCAGATCTTCTCCAGCTTTCCATTGAGAAAACCGGGCCTTCTCCAGCTTTCCATGGAGAAAGTCAGGGCTTCTTCAGCTTTCCACAGTGAATATCAGATCTTCTCCATCTTTCCATAGAGAAAATCAGGCCTTCTCCAGCTTTCCATGGAGAAAGTCAGGGCTTCTCCAGCTTTCCATGGTGAACATGATCTTCTCCAGCTTTCCATGGCAAAGGCAGGCCTTCAGAAGCTTCCCATGGTGAATATCAGATCTTCTCCAGCTTCTCATGGAGAAAGTCAGGCCTCCTCCAGCTTTCCATCAGGTCTTTTGCAGCTTTCCATGGTAAAAGTCAGCCCTTCTTCAATTTGTTCCCCTCCAGTTGCATCCAGCTCCCTCCACACATGGATTCCTCTCTTGAGGACAAACCTCTAAAGGTTGTGCATTTAGCCGTGGAAGAAAGCCTGACAGAGCTGAGTCAGACCCGTCAACCGGAGGCTGAGCACTGAACAGCTGCATGTTTAAAAAAAGCTTCTGACTCCGGAACAGACAGAGAAGATATTGGAAGAATCTCTCAGAAGCTCAAAGAAAAGCGTTATCGGTTCTGGAAGAGCCCCCCCTCCCCACAGCCTCATTCTTTTAGACTGGGATCAACTGAAATAAGGACGGGCCAGCTGCTGTGTATAGAGTTTGCTTAAGAAGTTGAATTCCATCAGATGATGTTTATCTATCCGCGAAGCTCTTGAGTTTCCACTCCTTCCTAAACAAACATTTTGTTTGTTTAGTTTCAGCATCCCTCTTTTACTAATATTATGGTGTTAAACTCTTCACAGAATAACAAGAGTTGGAAGGGACCTCTGAGGTCTTCTAGTCCAACCCCGTGCTTAGGCAGAAAGCCCTATCACCCTTTCAGACAAATGGATGTCCAATCTCTTAAAAAACCTCCAGTTGGGAGCACCCACAACTTCTGGAGGCAAGTCGTTCCACTGATTAATTGTTCTAACTGTCAGGAAATTTCTCCTTATTTCTCCGTTGCTTTTTTAGTCTTCCTTCAGATACTTTGGAGAATAGCTTGACTCCCTCTTCTTTGGGGCAACCCCTGAGATATTGGAACACTGCTATCCTGTCACCCCTAGTCCTTCTCTTCGTTAAACTAGACAAACCCAATTGTTGCAACCATTTTTCATCTGTTTTAGCCTCAAGTCCCTTAATTATCTTTGTTGCTCTTCTCTGCAGTCTTTCTAGGGCAGTGGTTCTCAACCTGTGGGTCGGGACCCCATTTGGGGTCGAACGACCATTTCATGGGGGTCGCCAAACAACGCAGTCCGCCATTTTTCCCCCCCTTTTCCTTAGCTGTGCTCTTCCCTTTTATTCTCTTGGCTTTTGAAAGCCAATAGAATAGACTCTCTTGAATAGAGTCTAATTCTATTGGCTTTCCAAAGCCAATAGGAATTGTCCAGGCTGTCTCTGCCCTGCTGATCCCGCCAAAAGTCCCATTCTGCAAATGGTGCTGCACCAGTTGAGTAGTCCTCGACTTACGACCGGCTGAGTAGTCATTGACTTACGACCGGTTGGGGGTCGCGGCATTAAAAAGGTTGAGAACCACTGTTCTAGAGCCTCAGCATCTTTTTGATATCATGGCAACCAATATTAAGATTCTTGCATTTGACCCATCCTCCCGAGCTACAAATTGTGTGAGGTTCTTCCTGTTTCAGTTTTGGGACTAAATCCTGATTTTTGTCCTTAATATTTGAGCATCTCCTAGTCCAGGGGTAGGCAACCTTGGCTCTTTTATGACTGGTGGACTTCAACTCCCAGAATTCCTGAGGCAGCATGGCTCAGCTTGGAAACCTCTCCCTTTTCCCTCAGCCTGGCTGGCTCAGGAATTCTGGGAGTTGAAGTCCACGAGTCATAAAAGAGCCATGGTTGGCTACCCCTCTGCTAGTGAAAAGGAAATGCAGGAAAGTACAGGAAAAAAAACCACAGAATTCTAAGACCATAATCATCAGAAAGAATGCAGCTGCCGAGATCTGCAAGTGGGCATTGCACACTGCCCAGAGGCTACTATACGAGGACAAATTATGCATCGTAAAGCTCACTTGAAGGTGGGAGATACTTCCAGTGTAATCTACCAAACCCTCTGCAAGGATTTTCTCTGTGACTATGTGAGACAGATGGGGAGGAAGCTAACCACCATAATGTGGAATAATGAACAATCACTAGAATAATGATGTGTCTGCATAATTAATTACTGGAATAGTGCTGTGTTAGTAGTATGTGACTAACCTAATGTGCATTGCACTTGGATACAATGTATGTAGCAAACTCTCCATTGTATACCCATGAGAAATGAACCTAATGTATTACAATGTGTATTTCAATGTGTATTCCTTTGTTCTTGAGAAAAGGAAAGTATAAAACTGAAGTCTGAACCCACCCTCGGGGTTCAGAATTGCTTGTTGCTATTGCTTCTGAGCCTGCGCAATAAATCTCTCTGCTAAAACCCTCTGGAATTCGTAAGAGTCCTTTCGTTTCCCACAAGAACCAGATTGCAAGCACACAAGCGACGAGGACACCCAAACTCATTGGGAGCGTGGCTCTGCAATGAACAAGGAAAACCACATTCCATTTCACAACTACTAAGATTGATGGACGAGCAGGCACAAAAGAGCCGAGGTGGCACAGCAGTTAGAGTGCAGTACTGCAGGCCACTTTAGCTGACTATGTTCAGCAGGTCAGCGGTTCAAATCTCACCGGCTCAAGGTTGACTCAGCCTTCCATCCTTCCGGGGTAGGTAAAATGAGGACCCAGATTGTTGGGGGCAATGTAAATATATATATATATATATACATTGCTTACTGGTGTACACCACTTAGGGAGTGCTTGCACTTAAAGCGGTATATAAGTCTCATAAAATAAATAAAATAAATAATAAATAAAAACAGCCAGGGAAGCAACTGGAGCCTGGGAAACAGGCCCCTTGTCAGTCAATGGGAGTGCTGATTTACCACCAGCCCATCAAATACTTAGGATGTGAGGGCTGGACAGCACAAATAAATGACAGCCCACGACTTAAAATCCAGCCATCAACACACCCCAAACAACATCTAAAAAGCCACATATAGCAGGCACTATAAATACCATACCCAACAGCATACACTCTGCTAGAGACGTTCCCTGAAGATGGGCTCCAACACAAGACAAAATCTTTGGTCCCGGTGATGGACTCAGATTGAACCTGTGATAATCAGAATCCACTTCTACAAAATATCCGTTTTTATTCAGTTTTCCCTAGGGACCATCATCCATTTTTATTCAGTACTATTTACTGTTTCCTAGTGACAGATTTTATTTTTCTGGGCTCCAAGATCACCGCAGATGGGGACTGCAGCCAAGAAATTAGAAGATGCTTGCTCCTGGGGAGGAAAGCTATGGCAAATCTAGACAGCATACTAAAAAGCAGAGACATCACCCTGCCAACAAAAGTGCGGATATTCAAGGCCATGGTTTTCCCAGTTGCAACGTATGGCTGTGAAAGTTGGACCATAAGAAAGGCCGAGCGCCAAAGAATGGAGGCCTTTGAACTCTGGGGCTGGAGAAGACTCCTGCGAGTCCCCTGGATTGCAAGGCGATCCAACCGGTCAGTCCTGGAAGAGATCAACCCCAACTGCTCTTTAGAAGGCCAGACCCTGAAGTGGAAACTCAAGTACTTTGGCCACCTAATGAGAAGGAAGGACTCACTGGAGAAGGGCCTAATGCTGGGAAAGATGGAGGGCAAGAGAAGAAGGGGAGGACAGAGAATGAGGTGGCTGGATGGAGTCTCTGAAGCAGGAGGCGTGAGCTTAAATGGACTCCAGAAGATGGTAGAGGACAGGAAGGCCTGGAGGAACATTGTTCATGGGGTCGCGACGGGTCGGACACGACTTCACAACTAACAACAATTTACTGTTTCCACTGTTTATTCAGTGCCACTTCTGCTTTAGAAAATACAATTTGTTTTGGATGAATAGACAGAAAAGAAGACTTGGGATTCTTGCAGCTGTCTTGTATGCAAAGGCTTCAAACATGAGAATGAAATGAGATAATTGTCCTACGTAAATGATGATTATATAAAATACCATCAAGAGCTGCAGAAATGGTTTACAGGCTGAGTTTATGCTAGAAATGGTTTACAGGCTGAGTTCACGCCCTGCCAATTTACATTAATCATGTCGTTTGGATAACCAACATTTGTTGGCTTCAACATATTGTGCAAAGATGTAAACTATGGTTTGCAGACAGCAAGAGATGTTTAGGTCATAAAAACGTTTTATAAAATTTGCCAAATTTCAACTCCATGGGTGTCAGGGGTCCCTGACTTTGGACACATTCTGTAAGTTAGCCGATTCAAGCTACCTTGATTCAAAAACTATTGTGCTATTATGTACCAATTTGCCCCCTCTGCGGGATGCAGGCAGCACACAAAACCACGCACTCTCCGGTCTGTGGAAAAACTCTCTCTCTCCATGGAACCGGTCCCTGGTGCCCAAAAGATTGGGGACCTCTGCCCTAAAACATCTGTACAAAGCAGTGCCAGAGGTGATGGGCCTGGAGAACTGACTTGGATGTCAAGTTATGAGGCCCCTGTTGAAAAATTCTATACAGCTTCGTGCATTGTGGATTTATGTTTACTTCTCTTCTGTCGCGTTCGCATTGTACGCTAAATAAATAAATAAATAATAGCTCTTTGGCTTTTAAGGACGTAGAATATATATATATATATTTTTAATGGCCTCCTCTATTTACTTTTCTGGTTTTACTTTATACGCGGCGATTTAATGGTTTTCTAGCAGAAGCTCTTTAGCGGCCCTGATCTTATTTAGGGGGGGGGGGTGTCTGTTAATGACATCTTCGAAGGATATTTTATTGTCAGATATTCTTGTTCTTCACCGCCTGTGAGTCTGGCTTGATTTATAAATAGGGCAAATAAATAAATGTGAGCCAATCTTGGCTGGCACTTTTGGGTGCTTTCCAAACCCTTTATGTGTTCACCAGGATGAAATATGAGGCGTCCTCTTTATGGAGTGAGATGATTAAGTCCATCGGTCAAGCTGTTCGGACCTGCCGTATCCGAAGATCCTTAGATCCAAGATTTTGATCAGCCCATCTCCCTCGTTCGTCTACCTCCTATTCTAGAAGCGGTTGCGGAGTAAGCTACAGCTGGGCTGCTTGATCAACCTGTGTATCCTGGTTATTGACTCAGCCTAGTACTGGAGACGAACGACACGATACAGGGAACATAAACAATCCAGTGAGTTGCTGGGAGCGTGGATGAGTAACCAATAAATTTAAACTAATAATAACAACCCCAGCAACAGACACCTGCCACGTAACACCCCAGCCTTAACCATTGTGGATAAGAAAAAGGACAAAGTCTGGATCGTGGAATGTGGCAATGCCCAGAATAGAAGAGAAAGAAGTGGAGAAAAATCACAAAATGCAAAGTCCTGCAAATAGAAGTGTGGCAAAAGAAAGCAAAGATAGTGCCAAATGCGATATGTGCCTTGGATGCCGTCCCAAAACACCTGGAACACCGCTTGAACACCATCAGCATTAAGAAAATCACCATCGGTCAATTGCAAAAGGCAGCTTTACTCGGAACAGCTTACATCCTGCGATGATGCCTTTAACACCATCAAACAACATCTGCTTCTCCCCAAGGACAGAATAAGTGGATAAAAAGGCCAAATCCCATCTGTGTTTCACTTTGAGAGTGGGCAACTAAATTTCATTTCTGAAGTGTGCCGTTGTGCCCACAGTAAAAAAAAATGACAATAAAGGTTATCTTATCTTATCTAAAGCTCCGGCTGTGCAATCCACCATAACAACAACAACATTTTTTAAATCACAGGTATCCACAGGTAGAGAGCTGCATTGGAAAACTAGCGTGGTGCCTATGAAGATGTTGGATGAGAGGACTGGGGAGGGTAAGATTCATATTATGATGATGATGATGATGAAGAAGAAGAAGAAGAAGAAGAAGAAGGAAGAAGAAGAAGAAGGAAGAAGAAGAAGAAGAAGAAGAAGAAGAAGAAGAAGAAGAAGAAGAAGAAGAAGAAGAAGAAGAAGTAGTAGTAGTAGTAATAGTAGTAGTAGTACCAATAGTCCTAGGCACCTTGGGTGCCATCACAAAACAACTGGAGCACCACTTAAACACCATCATCGGCATTGACAAATTTGCCACCAGTCAATTGCAAAAGGCGGCCTTACTAGGAACTGCTTCCATCCTGCGACGAGATCTGTAATACCATCAAACATCCACATCTGCCTATCCCAGGTCCTTGGGAAGGACTCAATAGGTAGACAAAAAGGCCAAATCCAGTCTGAACATCTGGCTGATTGTGCGATGATTAATAATAATAATAATAATGTTGGAAGGGACCTTGGAGATCATCTAGTCCAACCCCCTGCTCAAGCAGGAAAACTCTGGCTGAGGAATTCTGGGAGTTGAAGTCCACCAGTCATAAAAGGGCCAAGTATGAAGACCCCTGCTGTAGAGAGAAAATCAAAAGGGAACTGGGGCTGAGCTCCTGCAGGAAAACCAGGAATATAAAACGATCTTTCTCAAAAGCGAGAGTTGGATTTAAAAAACAGAAGACTTGACCTATTAAAGGGGGCATTACATGTCTAAATATTTGCTTGAATATGATTGAAAGAACAGCTGGCCCTTAGATATAATTAGACCTTTATAATGAAAGATACGATTTAGAACTAAAATAGCATTTTTTTTTCTTTTTGATATGGGAACTATGTAGATAAGAGGAAGGCTGGTATGAATAAAACTTTTAGCAAAATGTAATCAATACTGAGACGATCGTGGCCGACAACGATATTTCAAATATCGATGGGAAATTAAACCTTAATAAGAACATGAAAAACAGGATATGGATTTAGGAGTTGATGTTATTGTTGCATTAGTGAAATATGATGATGTTTATTTCTAACTTTGTATACATCGATAGCAATAAGAATTGTAACTGTGTGATGAGGGAGAAATGGAAAAAATAGGGGGAAGAATGGAGGATCAGGGAACAGATTTATATTGAAGAAGTTAATGTTAAATATGTGAACTCAGATAACATGTTGTTTACCAAGCACTAAAGATTGTAATTTTTTTTTAAAAAATCAGTAAAACATTATTAAAAGAAAATAAATAAATTAGGCCAGCAGGAAAAGAGCTAATGCGTCAAAATAAATAAATAAGCAAATGGAAATGAAAGAACAAACAATGGTTCTCAAAGCTAAACCTGGCTAATTGCACAAATTGCAGGTAGGAGATGCTGTCTTTGGTTTCAGAGGTGGAAGTTTTAAACCTTTGAGGTGCAGAAGGCAATAAGGACAGGAACCTTGGCGACCAGCATAAGCCAACCCCAAATTAACGGCCTTGGACAAAGGCAGCTTAGCATAATGAGCAAAGCCAACGATTTCCCACTGAGAACTTTAGAAAAGGTCTCAAAAGCTGCTTCCAATCAACTGCCAGTGAAATCCGTTTGAGCTGCATTTTGCACTTATCCTTACTAAAAAGCCCGTGGGTGACATTTCGCTACGGGAGCAGGTGGGCGCACGTGCAAAATAAAAAATTAAGAAACGTGAAAAGTGAAATGGCGGTCCTATCCTTCTACCTGGATTGCCTCTTTGGACCTGATTAGTGATGTGTGAAACAAAAGGATGGGACAGGAGAGATGCAGAATCTTGCTCGTGGTGGGGAAGCTCTCCAGATGTTGATGGACTACAACCTGCCTTGCTGGCTAGAAGGAATTCACGGTCACCACCCCCTGATCATAATTAGAAAAAAAGGAGAAAGCAGCATGGTATCTTCCAAAGCTATCATGGGGTCCTCAAAGCTTTGATGGCTTTCTAATAGGCCTAGCACAGGGGTGGGCTACCTTGGCTCTTTTATGACTCGTGGACTTCAACTCCCAGAATTCCTAGGCCAGCCATGCTGAGGGGAAAGGGAGAGGTTTCCAAGCTGGCTCAGGAATTCTGGGAGTTGAAGTCCACAAGTCACAAAAGAGCTGAGGTTGCCTACCACTGGCCTAGACAAATCGTGGACGCTCCATCACTGGAGGTTTTTAAAAAGAGGCTAGACAGTCACTTGTCTGTAATGGTATAGGTTCTCCTGCTTGAGCAGGGGGCTGGACTAGAAGACCTCCAAGGTCCCTTCCCAATTCTATTCTATTCTATTCTATTCTATTCTATTCTATTCTATTCTATTCCATTCCATTCCATTCCATATATTCTATTCTGTTCTATTCTATTCTGTTCTATTCTATTCTGTTCTGTTCTATTCTGTTCTATTCTATTCCATTCCATTCCATTCCATATATTCTATTCTATTCTATTCTATTCTATTCTATTCTATTCTATTCTATTCTATTCTATTCTATTCTATTCCATATTTTCTATTCCATTCCATTCCATTCTATTCTATTCTACTCTACTCTATTCTGTAATTCTATTCCATTCCATTCCATTCCATTCTATTCCATTCCATATATTCTATTCTGTTCTATTCTATTCTATTCTATTCCATTCTATTCTATTCTATTCCATATTTTCTATTCCATTCCATTCTATTCTATTCTACTCTACTCTATTCTGTAATTCTATTCTATTCCATTCCATTCCATTCCATTCTATTCCATTTCATATATTCTATTCTATTCTATTCTATTCTATTCTATTCTATTCTATTCTATTCCATTCCATTCCATTCCATATATTCTATTCTATTCTATTCTATTCCATATTTTCTATTCCATTCCATTCTATTCTATTCTACTCTACTCTATTCTGTAATTCTATTCCATTCCATTCCATTCCATTCTATTCCATCCCATATATTCTATTCTGTTCTATTCTATTCTATTCTATTCTATTCCATATTTTCTATTCCATTCCATTCTATTCTATTCTACTCTACTCTATTCTGTAATTCTATTCCATTCCATTCCATTCCATTCTATTCCATTTCATATATTCTATTCTATTCTATTCTATTCTATTCTATTCTATTCTATTCTATTCTATTCTATTCTATTCTATTCCATTCCATTCCATTCCATTCCATTCCATATATTCTATTCTATTCTATTCTATTCCATATTTTCTATTCCATTCCATTCTATTCTATTCTACTCTACTCTATTCTGTAATTCTATTCCATTCCATTCCATTCTATTCCATCCCATATATTCTATTCTGTTCTATTCTATTCTATTCCATTCCATTCCATTGTATTCCATTCCATATATTCTATTCTATTCTATTCTATTTATTCTATTCTATTCTATTCTATTCCATATTTTCTATTCCATTCCATTCTATTCTATTCTACTCTACTCTATTCTGTAATTCTATTCTATTCTATTCCATTCCATTCCATTCTATTCCATTTCATATATTCTATTCTATTCTATTCTATTCTATTCTATTCTATTCTATTCTATTCTATTCCATTCCATTCCATTCCATTTCATATATTCTATTCTATTCTATTCTATTCTATTCTATTCTATTCTATTCTATTCTATTCTATTCTATTCTATTCTATTCCATTCCATTCCATTCCATATTTTCTATTCCATTCCATTCCATTCTATTCTATTCTACTCTACTCTATTCTGTAATTCCATTCCATTCCATTCCATTCCATTCCATATATTCTATTCTATTCTGTTCTGTTCTGTTCTGTTCTACTCTACTCTACTCTACTCTACTCTACTCTACTCTACTCTACTCTACTCTACTCTACTCTACTCTATTCTATTCTAAAGCTCAATCTCAGTCTCTAAGACCGTTAGAAATAAAAGGAAACCATTTGTTGCTCTTCTCTGTACTCTTTCTAGAGTCTCAACATCTTTTTTTACATCGTGGTGACCAAAACTGGATGCCGTATTCCAAGTGTAGCCTTGGATGGCTATCCAATCTCTTCTTGAAAGCCTCCAGTGATAAGAGCACCCACGACTTCTGGAGGCAGGCTGTTTCACTGATTAATTGTCCTCACGGTCAAGAAATCTCTCCTTATTTCCAGGTTGCTTCTCTCCTTGATGAGTTTCCATCCACTGTTTCTTGTCTTCTTTGTGACAGCCCCCCAAATATTGGAACCCTGCTATCATCTTTCCTAGTCCTTCTTTTCATTAGACTAGGCATACTCAATTCCTGCAACCGTTCTTCACACGTTTTAGTCTCCAGCCCCCTAATTATCTAGGACCTGCTTAGGAGGGAGGGGGGGTTGGACTAGAAGACCTCCAAGGTCCCTTCCAGCATAGTTATTCTGTATTCGGTAAATTGCCAAGAGTCAAGATAGATTCAAATCATCTCACGATTCTGCTAGCCAGTTATTCTAGCCAGCTACCCTGTGCTCACTTCAGTTAGCAAACAGCCCGTGTGTTTCATTACTGCGAAAAGACCTCCATTGTCATTTCTGCTGTGGGAAGTCAGCTCCCCCACCCAGAGAAAGAAATATTTTTGGGAATATTAAAAAGGCAGAATATTATATTTTCCCAAAGGATTTTAAAGGCAGAAGCCAACCCCCAACACCCCCAGTCTCTCTGCCCCAAACAGAAGCCAGGTCTGCAGAAATGCAGATGTGATAATCCTGTCAGAAAGATTGGAGTCAGAAAGCTGGGATTAGAAAAACAAAGATCCGTAGAATCAACAATCCCTCACACCAGAAATCCAACAGTCATCAGCCGCAACCCCAGGGAAGCAGGATATGACCTATGGGACATAATAGGATTAACCCACCACCATCAGAATACCAGAAAGGCACACTCAGACTCAGGTCAAAGTTCATGCCACAGGAACAACTCGAAACTCAAAAGCCCAAGAAGGTATAAAAACCCACTCCCTACATGTGCTCGCTCTCTTTTCTTCCAGAGCCATCTTTCTGTCTGGCTCTCCTCTTCAATAAACTGCAACCTTCTTTCTAAAGCACCCTTCATTTTGTTTATTCCCGGCTTGGACTGGACCCTGATGAACATTTTTCTTTCAACACTGCAATCGACCTGGAAAATTAATCGTTCTCGGTTCAGGAGAAGTCTCAGTCAAGGACAACCAGACACCCACACTGGAACACTGTGCACTTTTAAAACATCATTAGTAATAAAACCGTAACAGCAAGCCAATCAAGACTTTGCTTCTTCTAGCAGGGCTGATTAATTCGATTCGCATTGAAGACTGAGCGGTGTCCTCAACCATAATGCTCAAATAGGAAACCGAAAATGGTCAGGATGAAAAATTGCAGTCCCGGATCTCCAGCTAAAAATGCTGTGAAGCAGTAAAATCCTCTTTTGATTTATGGGCTCACAAAACTTCCTCAGTAGAGGATTCAAAGTAGCTGGAGTGCAGGAACAGAAGACCTAAGCGACAATTCTAATTAAAATTCAGAAGCACAAACAGGACCGCAAAGAGAATCCAAAGGATAAAAACAAGGGGTAAATAAGTACAGGCAAGTCCTCGGCTCACCACAACCGTGCCCACAATTTTTTGTCGCTAAACGAGGCAGTGGCCTTTGCCCGATTTTATGACAGTTGTGAACGGAATCGCTGCAGTTGTTAAGTTGGTTAACACGGTTGTAAAGTGAACCTGGCTTCCCTGTTGAGTTTGCTGGCTGCAAAGTTGCAAAAAGGTGATCATAGGACCCTGGGACACTGCAATCGTCGCCAATGCAGGCCACTTGCCAAGTGTCCAAATCCAGTCCACAAGGAGAGTGTTTTAAGAACAGTTAAAAAGCTACAATCAGTGCTAGTTACCCCGATGCTTTGGATGTACAGCTGTTTGCAGAAAATGAAGTATATTCTTGTGCTGAATGCTAATATAAGGTGGGGGGGGGGGAGAACAGGACTGCTATTATCTGCTAGAAAGAATTCTTTGTGTTGCTTCAATATGCAACTGAGCCACAGGAAGGCTAAGAAGGGAGCTTAGCAATTAAAGTTCTTTGTGTGTCTTTTTTTTTTTCCTGTAAGAATCCGCTATTAGAGAATTGTATAATAGGCAAATCTGGCTGAAAAATTTGTTTTAAAAGCTTTCCATCTCCTGCTCATATAAAGATATTGTCTTCAATTAAGACAGGGGTCCCCAACCCCTGGACTGCCGCCCACCAGTGGGCCATGAAGATTTTGCAACCAGGCCGTGGAAACAGCAGGCAAACATGTGCACGCCGACTCCAATTGCGTGAGTGGCAGGCGTGCATGCACGGCACTCACGCAAATGGAGCTGCGCGCACGCTTGCCGGCTATTTGTACGGAACCGTCGCTTCTCCCCTTCCTCCTGTCTGCAAAGCTGAAAAGTTTGGGGAACTCTTAAGACAGTGGCCCCCAATTTTTGGACACCACAAACCAGTTCCATGGAGAGTGTTTTTTCCACGGACTGGAGGGGGCACAGTTGTGCATACTGCCTGCACCCCGCAAATGGGGCTTTGCTTGTTTGCGCAGCCCAGTTGCTGGCAAGCTACAGATTGGTACAGGTCCACAGACCGGGTGTTGGGGACCCCTGGTCTAAGACATAGTTATTATTCTCCAAAGCCCCTGAAGGCAGGACATGAAGCAACGGACGGAAAATTATCAAGGAGAGAAGCAACCTAGAACTATGGAGAAATTTCCTGACAGTGAGACCAATTAACCAGTGGAACCACCTGCCTCCAGAAGCTGCGAATGCTCCAACACTAGAGGTTTTTAAGAAGAGACTGGACAGCCATTTGTCTGAAATGGTATAGGGTTTCCTGCCTGAGCTGGAGGTTGGACTAGATGACCTCCAAGGTCCCTTCCAACTCTGTTATCCTTCCTTCCTCCCTCCCTCCCTCCTTTCTCCAACACTGGAAGTCTTTAAGAAGAGACTGGACAGCCATTTGTCTGAAATGGTGTAGGGTTTCCTGCCCGAGCAGGGGGTTGGACTAGATGACCTCCAAGGTCCCTTCTGACACTGGGGACACCACAACAGTCATAAATACGAGCCAGTTGCCAAGCGTCTGAATTTTGTTTTTTTCCATATTTTATTAATTTTTTATAATTATTTTATCAGCAACTTATTGTCTGGGTTCCAATAGTTTACGAATACACGTTAAACTCCTATCTCTCTATCTCATTTTTCTAGCCATTATTAAAATGTATCCCATGTTCTAAAACAGGTCCTCAACCTTTAAGACTTTAAGACTTGTGGACTTGCAACTCCCAGAATTCCTCAGCCAGCAAGAATATTCTCAATCTTCTTTCTCTTTCAGTCTGTCCATTTCTGCACCATCTAAAATCTTCTTAATTATCTCTTCCTCCGCTGGTCATTCTTCATCTTTCCAATGTTGAGCAAATACAATTCCTCAGTGCAGTTAATACCTGTCACATTAAATATACACATTCCTTTCAATCGCAAGAGAAGTATGTTGCGGTATGGAAAAAAATGGATAGATTTTATACAACATAAGTTGGATATAAAAAAATATTATTTAGTTTTTTAATAACTTATATTTAAAATTTAATATTTTTTATCTTTCTTCTTTTTTCCTTTTCTTTATTTTTTTCTTTTCTAAACATTTATTTTTTGTATTTATATTTTTTATATATACACTATTGTTAATTATCTTATAATTTTCTTAAGTAATGTATTTAGATTTATTTATGGTTTATATCTTTTTTAAGATTTTTTGAAGAAACTTTAATTAAGCCTATATTCAGCTCTGGGAAGGTCGGGGGAGGGAATGGGAGGGTTGGGGAGGTTTGGGGGAAAATTGTTTTGTTTTTGTAAAATTTTAAAAAATTTTCAATAAAAAAAAAATATATATACAGATTCCTTCTCATCATTTCCTACAATTATACCTAACAAAAATAATTCTGGCTTAAAATCTAGGTCTTTTTTTTTTTAGTCGTTTTCTCTAACCATATATGTATTTGTGACCAAAATCTTTTGGCTTTAGGGTGTGTCCACCAAAGATGATAGCATGTGCCTGGTTTTTGTCTACATTTCCAACAATTGCTAGACATATTTTTAAACGTTTTCGCTAACCTCACAGGTGTTAAGTCCCACCTGTCCCATTTTGTAGAGGGTTTTTTTGTAAGCCACTTTGTTATTTTAGAATTTCTTTCCCTAAGGCTTTGCCAGCTTGCTAGCTCTATGTTATGCCCAATGTTTGTTGCCCATATTATCATATTGTTTCTTTAATTTGTTCCTCTTCCAGCCAAGTGTCTGAATTTTGATCAGGCGACTGAAATGGTCCTAAGTGTGAAAAACCGTCATAAGTCAATTTTTTCATTGCCATTGTAACATCCAATGATCCCTGAATGAATGGTTGCATGTTTGAGGGCTACTTAGTCAGCCCCGTATATAATAATAATAATAATAATAATAATAATAATAACAACAACAACAACAACAACAAGAACAAGAACAACAATAATAATAAAGTTGGAAGGGACCTTAGAGGTCTTCTAGTCCAACCCCCTGCTCAGGCAGGAAACTCTACACCATTTCAGACAAGTGGCCGTCCAGTCTCTTCTTTAAAACTTCCAGTGTTGGAGCATTTACTGCTTCTGGAGGCAGGTGGTTCCACTGGTTATTTGTTCTAAGTGTCAGGAAGTTTCTCCTTAGTTTCAGGTTGCTTCTCTCCTTGATTAGTTTCCACCTGTTGCTTCTTGTCCTGCCTTCAGGTGCTTTGGAAAATAGCTTAATTCCCACTTCTTTATGGCAGCCCCTGAGATATTGGAACACTGCTATCATGTCATCCCTGGTCCTTCTCTTCATGAAACTAGACCAGTGGTGGCGAACCTAGGGCACAGGTGCCAGAGGCGGCACGCAGAGTCCTCTCTGTGGGCACGCGTGCCGTCAACCCAGTCCTAGGCCTTCAGCTGGGTTTTATAAAACCTTTTCGCTTTAGGCCTCCGCCGCCGTGTGCAAAAAAAAAAAGGTCCAATCAATCAGTCAATTTCAACTTCTCACGGGAAAAAAATGATCTTGCAAAGTTGGAATTGATTGAACTTTTTAGTCCCACCCACTCTGCCACACCCAGCCAATGGGCCACACCCACCCGGCATTCGATGATGCATAAGTGTGTTTTGGGTTGCAGTTTGGGCACTCCGTCTCTAAAAGGTTCGCCATCACTGAACTAGACATACCCAATTCCAGCAACCGTTCCTTATATGTTTTAGCCTCCAGTCCCCTAATCATCTTTGTTGCTCTTCTCTGCGCACTTTCTAGAGTCTCAACATCTTTTTTACATCGTGGTGACCAAAACTGGATGCAGTATTCCTAGTGTGGCCTTACCAAGGCCTTGTAAAGTGGTATTAATACTTCACCTGATGTTGATTCTGACCCTCTGTTAATGCAGCCTAACAATATCTATGCTGGTATCAGAAGACGAGTGGGAGAGTTGTCCAGAGTCACAACAGAAGTGTGTTTTGCACACCCTCTGCTGGTATAAAGTTCACATCTTCAAAAAGCTTTTAAGATCTGAGCAGTCGGAAAGTAGCAGTTTTGAAAGAAAATGGATGCTATTGCAAAGGTGCTTTTTTCAAGAGGCGATTTGGACTTCCTTGTTTTTCCTTTGAAGACGTTTAACTTCTCATCCAAGAAGCTTCTTCAGCTCTAACTGGACGGTGGGGAATGGGAGGAAATTATAATATAATGATGTGATCTGATCTGATCTAAATGTCAGGGTTCCAGTAGAAATTAGAACTCCGAGGCAATTGCTTTCCTCAAAGAACACATCTAATGGCTACATAGTGTGGGAAGTCAGCCCCCCCCCAGAGAAGGAAATATTAAAAGGACAGAAAAATATATGTCCTCAAAGGATCTTAAAGAGGCAGAAAAGCATGCCCAGTTTTCTTAATAGCCCCAAGTCTCCCTCCCCCAAGCAAAAACCAGTTCTGTAGAAATACAGATGTGATAATCCATTCAGGAAGGTTGGAGCCCTCCAGCTGGAAGATTAAGAAGACAAAGACATCTAAAATCTACATACCCACCCAAACTCTAAGACAGGACCTAATAGGATTAACCCACAGATGCCAAAGGGACACAGGTCAAAATACCTGACACAGGAAATACAAAGCCTCAAACAGGAACAGGAAACAACCTCAAGAACTCCAGAGGGTATAAAAACCCACTCCCTACATGTGCTTTTCTCTTTTCTTCCAGAGCTATCTTTCTGTCTGACTCTCCTCTCCAATAAACTGCAACCTTCTTTCTAAAGCAGTCACCATGTTGTTTATTCCCGGCTTGGACTGAACCATGATGAAAACTTTTCCTTCAAAAATAGTATCAGCACAAACAAAGGTGAAACCAAGACTGAAAGTCCCCCCCCCCCAAGTTTACAAAGTAACAAGTTGAACTCCCCACCCCTGTGTGTCATAAATCACAATCCCCAATTACCTACTTTGGCAGGCTTTCTAACGGTAACTTCATCCAGCCAAAACTTAGGTAACTGGACCTTGGTTCCCACAGAACAATTTATTGTTATGTCTAAACTAAAGGAAAAAACATCTTCCCCCTCCCATTACTGTGGCAACTGAAAACGAAGTAAAGATGGGTGCAGCCAAAATTGGTTGAAGGTTGACTCTACTCTACTCTATACTCTACTCTAAATCTAATCTAATCTAAATCCTTCCATTCCCCATCATCCAGTCAGAACTGAAGAAGCTTCTTGGATGAGAAGCGAAACATCTTCACGGAAAAACAAGAAAGTCCAGTTGCCTCTTGAAAAAGCGTCTTTGGGACAACTGACACCTGGATGACTGAGCATCTCCATAGACATTCAGCATGGACACCGATATTTACCTCTGTTCTACAAGCAGCATTTGGTGAGCAATTCTATTTTCATCTTTTTCTGCTGGAATATTGTTGCAACGTTGCCATAAGTTCTAGAAAAAAATGAGCATATCATCACGGATCAGACATCGAAAAGAACCGATATCTGGAAAAAAAAGGCTGTCCTTTTCAGATGGATCATCAGGAACTGCGTTCAAACGAAATTTTATTTAAATGTGTGTTAGCCCCAGTAACTCGGCTAAGCACATGTCTATCATCTGAGAAACAATTTAAAATAAAAATAATAAAATAAAATAAAATTTTGTTGTTAATTGCGAAGTCGTGTCCGACCCATCGCGACCCCATGGACAACATTCCTCCAGGTCTTCCTATCCTCTACCATCTTCTGGAGTCCATTTAAGTTCACACCTACTGCTTCAGTGACTCCATCCAGCCATCTCATTCTCTGTCGTCCCCTTCTTCTACTGCCCTCAATCTTTCCCAGCATTAGGCCCTTCTCCAGTGAGTCCTTCCTTCTCATTAGGTGGCCAAAGTATTTGAGTTTCAACTTCAGGATCTGGTCTTCTAAAGAGCAGTCGGGGTTGATCTCTTCTAGGACTGACCAGTTTGAACGCCTTGCAGTCCAAGGGACTCTCAGGAGTCTTCTCCAGCACCAGAGTTCAAAGGCCTCCATTCTTTGGCGCTCAGCCTTTCTTAGGGTCCAACTTTCACAGGCATACATTGCAACTGGGAAAACCATGGCCTGGACTATACGCACTTTTGTTGGCAGGATGATGTCTCTGCTTTTTAGTATGCTGTCTAAATTTGCCATAGCTTTCCTCCCCAGGAGCAAGCGTCTTTTAATTTCTTGGCTGCAGTCCCCATCTGAGGTGAAAATAAAATAATAAAATAAAATAATAAAATAAAATAAAAATTAATAATTAAAAATAATAAATAATTAAACAAACAAACGAAAACTCAAAAGGCAAACTCAGTGGACCATTCACGTTTTTTTCTGCCATCAGTTTTCTATGTGTCCATGGGTTTTTTGTTTTTTGTTTGGTCATCCTTCAGCAATATTACTAGGGTGGTGTAACAAAAAAAATAGGACGGCTGTGAAGGGTGGGTGTGGATTCTACATCATCATGCTGAGAAAAGGCGTTCAGGTAAGACAAAGCCCCTTCTCCAGCATGATGAGTGTAGAATCCACTGGTGGGACATACCAAAGCCGCTCATGTCCCTACGGGGGGGGGGAAGAGTCTGGGCTTGTGTCCCACGAGAAGAAAACTACTTGTTGTAGAACCCTCCTACCAAACGCGGCATCCATCGCTGCAAATTTATCAAGCTTAGAATGCCGTATAAATGACAAAAGGGAGGACCAAGTCGCTGCCCTGCAGATCTTCTCGACGGATACCTGGGTAGACCAGGCAGCTGACACAGCTGCACTGCGTGTGGAGTGGGCAGTGATGTGTGTAGGGACCGGAATAGACTGCGACAGATAGGCACCGCAATGCATGCCTTAATCCACCTTCCAATGGTCGAAGAGGAAACCTTCTGACCCCTGGAAGAAGGTTGGAAAGACACGAACAAGGCCTCTGACTTACGAAAGGCAGAGGCTCGTTTTACACAATAGCGCAGAAATAGGATCCTAACAGGCATAATCGAAATAAAGCCACAATAAAAGTAGAAGATTTTGGGACAGGAGAGTGTCGTAAATATTGGTGTGTGTGTATGTCTTATGTCGTAAGTTTGAACAGTTGCTAAGTGAACTGTATTCCCTAGTTCAGGGGTCCCCAACCTATGGTCCGCGGCCCACTGCCGTGCAAATTTCACAGCTGCTCCTTTTCCCTCCGGGCGGGCAGCATGAAAAGGTCGGTGACTTCTGCTCTAGCTCGCCACCTCAAATGCTGCCGCTCCTTAAATAACCTTGTGCACCATTTGAGTAGACCCACAAAAGTCAGAGCAATGCATATTCAGCAAGGTGAACATAAGCTCATCGTGCTATGCCTAAAAATTAGTGTCTGGTTATATCCAATTTAAGCCAAAACTAAAAAAAAAAACCACAACCATATTATGCTCAGCTGAACCTGTGAACCCAGCTAACTCCTGTTTGGCCACTGAAGCACTAAGCAATAACTCAGCCTGACTATGATTTTAGTGACTCCTCTTAAGGAGAAACTTCCTGATAGTCAGAACAATTAACCAGTGGAACTGCCTGCCTCCAGAAGCTGTGGATGCTCCAGCACTGGAAGTTTTTAAGAAGAGACTGAACAGCCATTTGTCTGAAATGGTATAGGCTTTCCTGCCTGAGCAGGGGGTTGGACTAGATGACCTCCAAGGTCCCTTCCAGTTCTATTCTATTCTATTCTATTCTATTCTATTCTATTCTATTCTAATTAACCAGTGGAACAACTGGCCTCCAGAAGTTGTGATTGCTCCAACACTGGAAGTTTTTAAGAAGAGACTGGACAGCCATTTGTCCGAAATGGTATAGGGTTTCCTGCCTGAGCAGGGGGTTGGACTAGATGAGCTCCAAGGTCCCTTCCAACTTTTATTATTATTATTGTTGTTGTATTTGTTGTTATTGACTTTTTCTCTATCACAGTTTGGTTATTTGTTTATTCGTACCATTTATTGGCTGCCCGTTTTACCACAGAGTAACCGTGGGCGGCTTACAACATTAAAACTGTTGCTCTTGTGTAATTGCAAATATGTGCAAATATGTCCAGTTGGCTGTAAAAACATTTCTAGCAAGGTGATCCAAGAAAAGGGAGGCATTTGATCTTCCCTAATCGGCTCCTCTCTCTCCTGACTTGAATGCTCCCTCTGCAGCCCTTGGTGTCAACTCTGCACATTTTCCTCTTTTGGTATCTTCTTGCTTTGACCTTCGTCAAGATTTTCATGCGAAACTATGAACATTCATTGGATTCACACATTTTATGAAGCCCAAGCATAGCTTGCTTATCACGTGAAGTCTTGATTGCACTTTACAAGGCCTTGGAAAGGCCACCCTTGGAATACGGCATCCATGTTTGGTCACCATGATGTAAAAAAGATGCTGAGACTCTAGAAAGAGTGCAGAGAAGAGCAACAAAGAGGATCAGGGGACTGGAGGCTAAAGCATATAAGAAAAGGCTGCTGGAATTGGGGATGTCCAGTTTCATGAAGAGAAGAATGAGGGGGGACACGAAAGCACTCTTCCAGTATCTCAGGGGCTGCCCCAAAGAAGAGGGAGTCAAGCTATTTTCCAAAGCGCCTGAAGGCAGGACAAGAAGCAACGGGTGGAAACTCATCAAGGAGAGAAGCAACCTGGAATTAAGGAGAAATTTCCTGACAGTGAGAACAATTAACCAGTGGAACCACCTGCCTCCAGAAGCGGTGAATGCTCCAACACTGGAAGTTTTCAAGAAGAGACTGGACAGCCATTTGTCTGAAATGGTATAGGATTTCCTGCCTGAGCAGGGGGTTGGACTAGATGACCTTCAAGGTCTCTTCCAACTGTTATTCTATTCTATTCTATTCTATTCTATTCTATTCTATTCTATTCTATTCTATCCTGTCCCAGGGTAGGGGGTTCTAGAAATCACTTATTATTATGCATCATCATCATCATCATCATTATATTAAAATTATTGTAATAGAAATTATAATATATATATATATATACACACATATATATATCAGAAAACAAATACACACACACACACACGCACACACACATATATATATATATATAATTTCTATTACAATTATTATATAATGTAATTATAATAATTTTATTATATAATAACGATGATGATGGTGATGATGATACCTAGGATGCTGGCAGCAACCCGTGTCAACCATCAGCACCAGTCAATTTGAATGTTCAGTTGACTGAGGTTCATGTCTAATGAATAATAATAATAATAATAACAACAACAACACCATCATTGGCATTGACAAATTCACCATCAGTCAATTGCAAAAGGCGGCCTTAGTAGGAACAGCTTCCATCCTATGACGAGATCTGTAATACCATCAAACATCCACATCTGCCTATCCCAGGTCCTTGGGAAGGACTCGATAGGTAGACAAAATGCCAAATCCAGTCTGAACATCTGGCTGACTGTGCGATGATCCATAATAATAATAATAGTGTTGGAAGGGACCTTGGAGGTCATCTAGTCCAACCTCCTGCTCAGGCAGGAAACCCTACACCATTTTGGACAAATGGCTGTCCAGTCTCTTCCTAAAAACTTCCAGTGTTGGAGCATTCACAGCTTCTGGAGGCAGGTGGTTCCACTGGTTAATTGTTCTCCCCGTCAGGAAGTTTCTCCTTAGTTCTCCAAGTGGGAAATTAACCACGTTTGCCAGGCCGCCTTGCCCACCCTTCCCACCTTTCCTGCCCAGTGAAAAATCTCCAAAGCTCGCTTACTATTCCCACGCTCCCCCTGCCCCCCTGATCTTGCACCCCTTCCTCTGGATCGCGCCGATCTTGCAAAAACGAGGGGTCCGGGCCAGTGCCGCTCCCCCCCACCCCCTTTCTTGCCCCTCCCCCGGCCGGGGGGAGCGTGGGAAAAGCGGCACCAGCTCCGACGCGCTCTCTGGAGGACCGCGCGCCGCCCCCTCCCTCCTAGAGCCCGGGTTGCGGACCATAGATTGACAGCTGCGTGCCAGAGGGTCCCCTCCCCTCCGCCTTTGTTGTGTCCGCTCTAGGATTCCCCGCACCCGTTTGTGGTCTTGGCCTTCTGGGTTTTTTTTTTTTCCTCCCCCCCCCCCTCCCTCGGCTCTCCGACCTCCGCGGTCTGAGGCGGCGGCGGCGTCCATTTCTTAGGCGGCGGCGGCGCGGCGCTATCCGGACCCATCCGCCAAGATGGTGAGCGGCACCCCGGGCGAAAAGGGGCGATACCCCGAGGGGGGAAGGCCGGCGACCCCCTCGCAGCCCCATTTTGTGAGGCAGGCGCCCTCGGGGTCCGTACCGGCCCTTCTTGCCGGGAGACCCCACCCTCGCCCCGGCCTCTCCCGACAGCCATTTTCAGGGCAGTTGCTCTCTCGCCCCCCCCTTCTCGCGCGCTTCCCCCCCCCCGTCATGCCTATTGCAGGACGGGGTGATGTCAGTGACGTCCCCTCTCTGGAGGACCCCTGTGTGTATGTGTGTGTGTGTGTGTGTGTGTAGGGGGCTGTGTGTATGTGTGTGTGTGTGTGTGTGTGTAGGGGGGGAGATGTCAGTGTGAGTCTGTTTGCCTCTTGGGTGCCTCTATTTTGAGAAAGGGTGGACTGGGTGTCGCCCATTAGGGTGGGTTGGGGGCAGGAAGGGGTGTGTGTGTGTGTGTGTGTGTGTGTGTGTGTGTTGGGGGGGTCGTCTTCTTACCCTGCTTCACAGGTGTGTTGGAGGACTACAAAATCCATCATCTCTTGCTTTGAGAATGAGTCCAACACAGCTGATAACATTTTATATGTAAGGCTGTAGGTATGTGTGTATGTATGTGTGTGTGTAGATAGATAGATAGACACACAAATGTGTGTGCATAGCTTGTTTATATGTATGTTATGTATGTGTATAGGTCTGAGAGCAGGCAACGGAATTTCGTTTTTAATGTGTGCCAGTGTGCCCGCAGTAAAAATGACAAGGTTATCCTATCCCCTACCATACCATACCATCGCATCCCAAATCCTATCCTATCCTATCTTTTCCTATCCTATCCTAAATTCTATCCTATCCTATCTTATCTTTTCCTATCCTATTCTTTCCTATCCTATCCTCTTTTCCTATCCTATCCCATCCTGTCCCAAATCCTATCTTTTCCTATCCTATCCTAAATTCTATCCTATCCTATTCTTTCCTATCCTATCCTCTTTTCCTATCCTATCCCATCCTATCCTATCCTTTCCTCTCCTCTCCTAAATCCTATCCTATCTTAACCTTTCCTATCCTATCTTTTCCTATCCTATTCTTTCCTTTCCTATCCTATCCTATCCTTTCCTATTTTATCCTATCTTATCCTATCCTATCCCATCCCATCCACTTGGATATTCTGCAGGACAAGGGGAGAGGGATTCCTAAAAGCTAGAAGTAGTTACTCAGGCCTGGCATTTATTATTGCCACGGTTGGTTGCACAATCAGCCAGATGTTTAGGCTGGGATTGGGCATTTTTGTCCACCTACGGAGCCCTTCCCAACCACCTGGGACAGGCAGGTGTTGTTTAATAATATTAAAAGTGTCGTCGCAGGGTGTCAATTGTTCCAAGTCGAGATGCCTTTTGCAGCTGGCCGAGGGGGATTTTTTGTCAATACCCCTGGGGTTCCAGATGTTTGGGGACTGCACCCAAGGTGCCCATGACCATCGGCTGCTTTCTTTTGCCACAATCATTGTATTTTGCAATGTTCTCTCGTTCTTTCTGTTCTAGTCTCTTTCCAGATCACAGTGCAATGGCCGCTATCCAGACTATTACAATTACTAATTCTTGAATCGCCTTAGCAGTGCAGGTCCTACTCCCCCTTCACCGTCTCTTAATAACATTTTTCAAAATCTCACTGTGACTTTGACACTACTGCATAATTGTGGCTTTTTTTTTTTTTTGCTCCTTAATTCAAAAGGACTTTCCCTTTGATGCTGGCATTGTTTACAATATTGGTCTGTGGTTAAAGGGCTATTATTCTGTATCTCTGAAGAAATAGAATAATATCCTGTATGTATTGGTTATCCAAAGTTGATATGTTGGCTTTATTTTCCCCCCAAATCATTTATATTATAGATATGGACTTCTTTCTTGATATTCCAAATAGCGTCCTAAATGCCCTCCTTCCTGTATTATTCAGATATTTTTTTTTAAAAAAAAAATCATCTGTTTATGTTCATCCTGGTGTGTGTTCATTGCGGTGACTTTGGTGGGTGCCTTGAAACACTGCAGAAGGTTATTTAAGGAAGAGCAGCATTTGAGATGGTGAACTAGAGAACACATTGTTTTTTTTAAAAAAAAATTAATTGCTATCTTTTTATATGTCCGTTCTGTGAATTAACTGTGTTTTAGTAGCTTTATACTGCAGCAAGAACTGCAAGAATGTTTTTTGGGGGTGGGGGGGCGAATAGTTTCCCCACCCCGATCTGCATAGCTTTAAATAGCTGCAGAATGTACCGAGCAATATTTAAAGAAACACAATCAGAATTTTGCATTTTACACAGAGGCAGAATTAAGTATCTTCCAAGGAGGAGAATTCACATCTAGAGTGTTTAAAAAGTGTTAATCAACAATTCTCACCTGTGGAAATTTAGATGCAACTTATTTTCATATTTGGTGTAAAGATATTAAAGCTTTTTGGATTAAGATTTGGTGGAATATTCAAAAGATTTTTAAGAAAAAGATAAAGTTTACTCCGCAATTATTTTTGTTGGGTATTATTGTAGATTTGGATCTTAAAGAAACTAATTTGATGTTGAACTTCATAACTGCTGCAAGATTATTGGTGGGGCAATATTGGAAGAAAAACTTATTGCCTACTTTGGAAGAATGGATACTTAAAGTGTCTAATTTAGCAGAAATGGCGAAAATCTCCGCCTGTTTGAAGGATCATTCACAAGAAAGATATATTATGGTTTGGAGAAGATGGATTGATTATATTCAGAAGAAGTATGAAACTGAAAAGTATTATCTTGCTTTTGAATAGATTTTAGATAATTATTTATAGTATTAATGGTATTATTTTTGTCTTAATTTGTTAATATTTGTTTTGAGAAGGAGTTAAAGTGTATTATGGTTTTGGTTGATACTTTAGTTGGTTTATGTTAGCTAGAGTATGTTTGTTTATTTGTTACCCTGTAATCAGTTCTTGGAAGTGGAGGAGGGGGGGAGGGGATGGGTGGGTTTATATTGTAATTTGTAAAACTTTTAATAAAAAAAAAATCCTCACTATGCACTCCCTTCCCCAGTAAATCCAGGTTATAACTTAAGGAAATGAACATATTCACACAACATATGACAATGGCTGCATTCTGGAAAAGATTTTGAACCACAAACTGCCCAACCCCTTTGTGGTCCAGTAACATGGGCAAATGTGGATTGTAAATTGAGCCAAAGACTTGTGTTGTTAACAGAGTAACAGAATTGGAAAGGATCTTAGAGGTCTTCTAGTCCATCCCCCTGCTCAAGCAGGAGAATCTATACCATCTCAGACAAGTGACTGTCCAGTCTCTTCTTAAAAACCTCCAGTGATTTCTGGTGGCAAGCTGTTCCACTGCTTAATTGTCCAGAATCTCCATAGCTGAGCAAGGTGGTTGGTAAATAATAATAATAATACAAGCAAGGGTAGTACCAATAGTAATAGGCTCCTTGGGTGCAATCCCAAAACAACTGGAGCACCACTTGGACACCATCATTTGACAAAATGCCAAATCCAGTCTGAACATCTGGCTGACTGTGCGATGATCCATAATAATAGAGTTGGAAGGGACCTTGGAGGTCATCTAGTCCAACCCCCTTCTCAGGCAGGAAACCCTACACCATATCAGACAAGTGACTGTCCAGTCTCTTCTTAAAAACTTCCAGTGTTGGAGCATTCACAGCTTTTGGAGGCAGGTGGTTCCACTGGTTAATTGTTCTAACTGTCAGGAAGTTTCTCCTTAGTTCCACGTTGCTTCTCTCCTTGATTAGTTTCCATCCGTTGCTCCTTTTCCTGCCTTCAGGTGCTTTGGAGAACAGCTTGACTGCCTCTTCTTTGGGGCAGCCCCTGAGATACTGGAAGACTGCTATCATGTCCCCCCTCGTCCTTCTCTTCATTAAACTAGATATACCCAATTCCAGCAACCGTTCCTTATATGTTTTAGCCTCCAGTCCCCTGATCATCTTTGTTGCTCTTCTCTGCACTCTTTCCAGAGTCTCCACCTCTTTTTTACATCGTGGTGACCAAAATCGGATGCCGTATTCCAAGTGTGGCCTTACCAAGGTGTTGTAAAGTCGTATTAACCCTTCATGTGATCTTGAATCTATTCCTGTGTTAATGCAGCCTAGCACAGTTCAGTAAACTGTCTCTCCCATTGAGAGAAATATCACCTTATCTATTCTTTCTCTCCCCTAGTTTAGCAGTGTTTAACAAATGATATATTAATAATAGTGGGAAAGAGACCAGATGGAGCCTCACCTGTGGCTTTCATTAACAGATCAAAAATATAACTCTGAAGAAACTGATATTTAACCACACTGACATTTAGAGGGAGGTAGATGTGCCTTGGGTTATAGTAGGATTATTCTGCTCAGTTACCCAGAAATAAATCCCATTGGGATTTTTACACTTTAATAAACTGTAATTTTGCTCAAGCTAGTATTATAGAACACTTCTACAGCAAGAGGTACAATAAACTTTGATTATTTAAGCTGATCCCATAAGCTCCTTACACATATTGCTACTAAAAGCTGCAATAGAAAAATAGCTGAGGGCAATTCGTGTGTGTGTGTATGTATGTGTGTATATATGTGTATATGTATATGTTTGTGTATGTATGTATGTATATGTGTGTGTGTATATATATATATATATATATATATATACATACATACATACATACATACATATACATACACATACACATACACATACACATACATACATACATACATAATTTTTATGGAAACTTTTAAACAATAATATAAAGTCCAATGCAAACTGAAGAAGAAAGAAAGAAAGAAAAAGAAAGAGAGAGAAAGAAAAAGAAAGAAAGAAAGAAAGAAAGAAAGAAAGAAAGAAAGAAAGAAAGAAAGAAAGAAAGAAAAAGAGAAATAGTGGAGGAAAAACCCAGAAAAGAAAGAAAAAATATATATAAAAAAGTGGCTTCGGATGTTTTTTACAGGTAATAAATACAATTATAAATTGACCTCTTTTTCTAAAGTTTAAACATGGGTCTCTTTCTATCATCTATCCAGTCTAATTATCAAAATGATGAATAATAAAGTTTAAACATGGGTCTCTTTCTATCATCTATCCAGTCTAATTATCAAAATGATGAATAATAAGTTCATTTTTCTGTCCTCAATTTTTTTGGTCGCTTCATCCATGTTATAGGTTCATAACGTTCAGTGAACTCTGCTATCATTTTGTCATCCATTTTGTCCAAAGAAATTTCTTAACATTTTATACCATAGCAGAGAAACGCATTTTGCCTATTTGCATGATCTGTACTTAACAATGTTCCCTTTTTTGTATCTTTTAATATAACTTTCATTTCTTTTTCTATCTTACATGCCAATCAACTTCCCGGTTTATTTGCAGATTCAAAATTCCTTTGTCTTACAAGTTCATCTTTAATTCCATCTCTCTCACTGCTCACAGAGATAATTGCATCTGTAAAAGCTTAATTTGGTGAATAATAGTTGCCATCCCTGGAGAATTTTAAGATTTATTTTTTTAAAAAAAAAAAATCTCACTCAAAATCACCAGTATCTTTTCTCCCCTTTTCTTTTTCAATCTGCTATTGTGTTGTAGAAAATACTCTCTTACAAAACCTTTACTTAACACCCCAAACCTCCTTACTTTCGTACTGTTATTAAGATTATTCTCAAAAAAAATTTTTTGTCTAACCTCTTTTTTATAATCTTCAACTACCATTTTGTTTTGTAATCATATCTCATTCCATGCAAAAGATCCATGGCATACGTGGTTTTTTATTTTTTTACAATATTTTATTAATTTTCCAATTTTACATTTGACTATTTAAAAAGCAACGTGGTGACTGGGTTAATCAATAGTTCAATAACAAAATCTTTAGTGCGAATCTCAGGCTACAACGTCAAATATTTCTTCTCTTTTTCCCTTAAAACATTTACTGTCTCATGTTCAGATTGGTACATTTTTAATGATATCAATTCAATAGGACATCATTATGACATTTATCGATAAATTTTTAGCTTCTACGTATCTGAATTACCTTCAATCTTCATAAACAATCCCTATCCCGTTATTAATTTTTAGTCAACTTTTAATTTCTTGTCAATATTCCAATTTAACCGTTGATGTTTATGATTTTCAGACTTTGGGTCACCAAAATTTGTCTTATTTCACGTGTTTAATAGATCATCCTCAGCTCTATCATTTCCATGGGGGGCTTAGCAAGTAAAATTGGCAGTCCTTTCATCATAACATACAAAGAGCCAAGATGGCGCAGCAGTTAAGAGTGCAGTACTGCAGGCCACTTTAGCTGACTGTGTTCAGCAGGTCAGCGGTTCAAATCTCACCGGCTCAAGGTTGACTCAGCCTTCCATCCTTCCGGGGTAGGTAAAATGAGGACCCAGATTGTTGGGGGCAATGTAAATATATATAGATATACATTGCTTACTGGTGTACCCCGCTTAGAGCAGTGGTTCTCAACCTGTGGGTCGGGAGCCCATTTGGGGTCGAACGACCATTTCACGGGGGTCGCCAAACCATGCTGTCCGCCATTTTTTCCCTTTTCCCTAGCTGCCCTACTCCCTCTTATTGGTGGCCACACCCACTTGGGGATCACCACAACATGGGGAACTGTATTATGGGGTCACGGCATTAGAGAGGTTGAGAACCACTGGCTTAGAGAGTGCTTGCACTTAAAGCGGTATATAAGTCTCATAAATAAATAAATAAATAACTGACAACTCTGTGTAGAAATGTAGGCTGCCTTTGTTGGTTAACGCCACAATTGTACTTGTCGGTCAGTTGCCCTTCTCTCTCTGGCCAAGAGACATGTGCATTGTGAGAGCTTTCACAAATGAACACTTGGGTTCCCGTGCCTTCTAGACAAGGCTATCCAAGAATTCCTCAGCCAGCATCACCAGTGGACGATCACTTGACCGTGAGCCAGCCGTGTGCAGCTGCCGCCAAAAAAGCTAACACAATCCTGAGTTGTATAAACAGAGGCATAGAATCAAGATCACGCGAAGTATTAGTACCGCTTTATAAAGCCCTAGTGAGGCCAGACCTGGAATACTGCAGCCAGTTTTGGTCACCACATCACAAAAAAGACGTTGAGAATTCAGAGAAGAGCAACTAAGATGAACAAAGGCCTGGAGACTAAAATATATCAAGAACAGCTGCAGGACTAGGGTTTGGCTGGTCTAAAGAAAAGAAGAAATAGGGGTGACATGATAGCAGAGTTTCAATATCTGAGGGGCTGCCACAAAGAAGAGGAGGGGGCTAAACTAGTCTCCAAAGCACCAGGGGGAAGGACAAGAAACAATGGATGGAAACTGACCAAAGAGAGAAGCGACCTGGAACTAAGGAGAAACTTTCTGACAGTGAGGACAATCAACCAGTGGAACAGCTTGCCACCAGAAATCATGGTTGCTCCATCCCTGGAGGTTTTTAAGAAGAGGCTAGACAGTCACCTGTCTGAGATGGTATAGGTTCTTCTGCTTGAGCAGGGGCTGGACTAGAAGACCTCCAAGGTCCCTTCCAGCTCTATTCTATTCTATTCTATTCTAAACCTGGAATTAAGGAGAAACTTCCTGACAGGGAGGACAGTTAATCAGTGGAACAGCCTGCCACCAGAAATCGTGGACGCTTCATCACTGGAGATTTTTAAGAAGAGACTGGACAATCACCTGTCTGAGATGGTCTAGGTTCTCCTGCTTGAGCAGGGGGCTGGACTAGAAGACCTCCAAGGTCCCTTCCAGATTCTATTCTATTCAACCCTTTCTTGATCGCACATAATTAATCCGTCAAATGCCACGAAGCAAAACCTCCAGCCGTTAACGTTCCCTGTCTCTTTTTATTTACTGGTGCTTGGTTTTTTTTCCATTTTCAGGTGAATTTTACAGTCGACCAGATCCGAGCCATCATGGACAAGAAGTCCAACATCAGAAACATGTCGGTGATTGCTCACGTCGATCACGGCAAGTCGACGCTGACAGATTCCTTAGTGTGTAAAGCGGGCATCATTGCTTCTGCCAGGGCGGGCGAAACGCGGTTTACCGACACGCGGAAAGATGAACAGGAGAGGTGCATCACAATCAAATCGACGTGAGTACTTTTTTTTTTTTAAACTTTACCTGCAGACTTTTTCCTGGCTTGTAAAGTACAAACCAGTTACAAAAGAGGAGTGTTCTGAAGGTAGCACCCTTAATGTTTGGTTTATGCTGGTTTATTTAAAAAAAATAAGTTCTCTCAAGAGAGAGAATGTCTGACTCTAGTAACTTAGACATTCTATTCTATTCTATTCTATTCTATTCTATATTTTTTATTCTATTCTATTCTATTCTATTCTATTCTGTTTTATGTTCCATTCTATGTTCTATTCCTATTCTATTTCTACTCTATCCTATCCTATCCTATTCTATCCCATAATTCTATTCTATTCTATCCCATAATTCTATTCTATTCTATTCTATTCTCTATTTTCTTTCTATTCTATTCTATTCTATTCTATTATTCTATTCTATTCTATTCTATTCTATTCTATTCTTCCATTTCATATTTTCTATTCTATTCCTATTCTATTCTATTCTATTCTATTCTATTCTATTCTATTCTATTCTATTCCATATTTTCTATTCTATTCCATTCCACATTTTCTCTATCCTATCCTATTCTATTCTATTCCATATTTTTTATTCTATTCCATTCCACATTTTCTCCTATTCTATTCTATTCTATTCTATTCTATTCTATTCTATTCTATTCTATTCTATTCTATTCTATTCTATTCTATTCTATTCTATTCTATTCTGTTTTATGTTCCATTCTATGTTCTATTCCTATTCTATTTCTACTCTATCCTATCCTATCCTATCCTATTCTATTCTATTCTATTCTATCCCATAATTCTATTCTATTCTATCCCATAATTCTATTCTATTCTATTCCTATTCTATTCTATTCTATTCTTTCGTTCTGTTCGCCACACTATTCTTCCCAAATAAGGATTTCTGCATTATTTGTACGAGAAGCATACAAAACAAAGAAATGGTGACTGATATATTTTACATCAGTGTTTCTCAACCTTGGCAACATTAAGATGTTGCTATGGTTGAGAAACGCTCCTTTACATCTTTATAAAAGATATTTAACCAGGTCAGGCAAAGACTTGTAGATGAGTGCGCACAACACCCTAAACTTAGTTACTGTTAATCTCATTGGGAGTTTTTGTGATTTACTGTATTGGCTGATTTCTGCTTCCGCGTAGGGTGAATTAATTTAGCAAGAAGTGAAATGTGCTGGATGGAGACATGTTGTCAGCTTGTTTCATTGAACTCAACACTTTCTTTCTTCCTCATCCACGTCTCTGGTTGAAATGGTCCTTTTTAATTTTATTGAGTGTGTATGACTAAAATCCATCAAGCTAAGATCTCATAGGCCATGCCAGCAAAAGAGCTTTCCTAAAATGCAGAGGCTTGTTTATTTTCTAGAGAGGTACCAAAGTGAGGACTCAGCCTCTGGTTTGCAAGATTTCCACTTTGATCAAGAAAGGGGTCTTAAGCAGGGCCACCTTAGCTTATTTTGGCACCAACCCAGCCCTGTTGCCTGAGGGTCATGGGAGTTGTGGTTCCAGTGCACCCAGAGGGCACAGAGTTGCCCCAAAGAAGAGAGAGTCAAGCCAACCTTCAAACAAGAGCCGAGGTGGCGCAGCAGTTAGAGTGCAGTACTGCAGGCCACTTTAGCTGACTGTGTTCAGCAGGTCAGCGGTTCAAATCTCACCGGCTCAAAGTTGACTCAGCCTTCCATCCTTCCGGGGTAGGTAAAATGAGGACCCAGATTGTTGGGGGCAATGTAAATATATATATATACATTGCTTACTGGTGTACACCGCTTAGAGAGTGCTTGCACTTAAAGCGGTATATAAGTCTCATAAAATAAATAAATAAAATAAAATAAAGCCCCTGAAGGCAGGACAAGAAGCAACAGATGGAAACTGATCAAGGAGAAAAGCAGCCTAGAACTAAGGAAAAACTTCCTGACAGTCAGAACAATTATCCAGTGGAACAACCTGCCTCCAGAAGCTGTGAATACTCCAACACTGGAAGTTTTTAAGAAGAGACTGGACAGTCATTTGTCTGAAATGGTATAGGGTTTCCTGCCTGAGCAGGGGGTTGGACTAGATGACCTCCAAGGTCCCTTCCAACTTTATTATTATTATTATTATAACTAAGGAGAAACTTCTTGACAGTGAGAACAATTAACCAGTGGAACAACCTGCCTCCAGAAACGGTGAATGCTCCAACACTGGAGGTTTTTAAGAGACTGGAGAGACATTTGTCTGAAATAGGATAGGGTTTCCTGCCTAAGCAGGGGGTTGGACTAGATGACCTCCAAGGTCCCTTCCAACTCTGTTACTGTGATTATTGTGATTATTATGACTACTCTTTAGAGCAGGCTGGCGCATGCAGACGTTTCACACGAACGTCAATCCGTGTGGGAGGAAAACCCTTTCTCCTCTCTTGCAGGGCCATTTCCCTCTACTACGAGCTGTCAGAAGATGACATGGCCTTCATCAAACAATCCAAAGACGGCTCGGGCTTCCTCATTAATTTAATCGACTCCCCCGGGCACGTGGATTTCTCCTCCGAAGTCACCGCAGCCCTTCGGGTCACTGACGGGGCTCTGGTAGTGGTGGACTGCGTTTCAGGTGAACGCACTTAAAATCTGGGGGGGGGGCTTTAATTGCGCAGGAGAACGCAGCTGGTCCTCGGCTTAGCGGCCACGACTTGAGGCCGCAATTTGAGCCCAAAACTCTTTGAAGTTACGGAATCAACAGTTGAGGCGTGGCGGCCCCATTGAGGGCTCTTCAACGCAGACTGCTTTCACACAAGATGCAGGGGGTCCTCGGCTTAACGACCGCGATGGAGCCCGGCATTTCTGTTGCGAAGCCAGAGAGTTGTGAAGTGGGTTTTGCCCCGTTTTACGACCTCCCTGGCCACCGTCCTTGAATCACTGCAGCTGTTCGCTTAAGCTTGTTAAGTGAATCTGGCTTTTCCCGTTGCTTGTCGTGAATCCGGGACCCTGCAGCTGTCCTCAATTTCAACACTGAAGGTGTTTAAGGAGAGACAGGACAGTCATTTGTCCGAAATGGTATAGGGTTTCCTGCCTGAGCAGGGGGTTGGACTAGATGACCTCCAAGGTCCCTTCCAATTCTTTTATTCTGTCCTTCCTTCCTTCCTTCCTTCCTTCCTTCCCCTTTGTCCTTCCTCTTCTCTCCTCCCTCCCTCCCTCCCTTCCTTCCTTTCTTCCTTCCTCTCCCCTCCCTCCCTCCCTCCAACACTGGAAGTGTTTAAGAAGAGACTGGACACCCCTTTGTCCGAAATGGTATAGGGTTTCCTGCCTGAGCAGGGGGTTGGACTAGATGACCCCCGAGGTCTCTTCCAACTCTGTTATTCTTTCCTTCCCTCCTTCCCCTTCTCTCCTCCCCTTCCTCTCTCCTTCCCTCCCTCCCTTCCTTTCTTCCTTCCTCCCCCCTCCCTCCCTCCCTCCAACACTGGAAGTGTTTAAGAAGAGACTGGACAGCCATTTGTCCGAAATGGTCTAGGGTTTCCTGCCTGAGCAGGAGGTTGGACTAGAAGACCTCCAAGGTCCCTTCCTAATCTATTGTTGTTTTGTTTTGTTATTGTTATTATTATTATTTATGCAAGTTTAGTTAGCTACCCCTAGTTAGGTAGAAAGCCACCTTATTTTTTCCACCAAAGTTACCCCAAACATTCACAGTTTTGGAATGCTGGATCTTTCCAGCAGCCATCCAGCTCTGCTCTGGAAGTAGCCTAGACCAGCGTTTCTCAACCTTGACCATTTTAAGGCATGTGGACTTCAACTCCCAGAATTCCACAGCCAGCATTGCTGGCTGTGGAATTCTGGGAGTTGAAGTCCACATGCCTTAAAATGGTCAAGGTTGAGAAACGCTGGCCTAGGCCTTACCGGTGTCGGCTTCCCCCCCCCCCAGGGGTTTGCGTGCAGACGGAGACGGTGCTTCGTCAGGCGATCGCCGAGCGCATCAAGCCGGTCCTGATGATGAACAAGATGGACCGGGCGCTGCTGGAGCTGCAGCTGGAACCCGACGAGCTCTACCGGACCTTCCAGCGCATCGTGGAGAACGTCAACGTGATCATTTCTACTTACGGAGAGGGTGAAACTGGACCCATGGGTAATATTATGGTAAAGAGAACTTACCTTGAGATTGGACCAGGGAGGACTTTTGGTTTCCGTAGAGTTGGGTTTGCGTGGTGGGGTCGCGCGAGGCGGAATCCGGCGCAGAGGACAGATCCTGTGCAGAATCGAGTTTGGGCTGTTGTGTTCATTTGGGAAGGGGGCTGGATTGCCATACAGGTAGACCAGGGGTGGGATTCAGCCGGTTCGCACCCCTTCGGCAGGTCTGTTAGCTAATTTTTTCTTGGCCAGGCCCAGAACGGACTTCCGGAGGTGGCATCCATGCAGAGAACTGGTTGTTCACCTATTTGAATCCCACCACTGCTTGCTTGCTCCTTCCTTCCTTCCTTCCTTCCTTCCTTCCTTCCTTCCTTCCTTCCTTCCTTCCTTCCTTCCTTCCTTCCTTCCTTCCTTCCTTCCTTCCTTCCTTCCATCCTTTGGTGGGATTCAGCCAGTTCACACCACTTCAGCAGGCCCGGTAGCTAATTTTTTCTTGCCCAGGCCCAGAATGGACTTCCAGAAGTGGCATCCATGCAGAGAACTGGTTGTTCACCTATTTGAATCCCACCACTGCCTGCCTGCCTGCCTGCCTGCCTGCTTCCTTCCTTCCTTCCTTCCTTCCTTCCTTCCTTCCTTCCTTCCTTCCTTCCTTCCTTCCATCCATCCATCTGTCTTCCTTCCTCTCTCCCTTCCATCCATGCTCTCCTCCCTCTCCTTCCTTCCCTCTCCTTCTTTCCTTCCTTCCTCCCTTCCATCCATGCTCTCCTTCCTTCCTTCCTTCCTTCCTTCCTTCCTCCCTTCCATCCACCTGTCTTCCTTCCTCTCTCCCTTCCATCCATGCTCTCCTCCCTCTCCTTCCTTCCTTCCTTCCTTCCTTCCTCCCTCCCTCCCTCCCTCCCTCCCATCCATGTTCTCCTTCCTTCCTTCCTTCCTCCCTCCCTCCCTTCCATCCATGCTGTCCTTCCTTCTTTCCTTCCATTTATAACTCTCCTGTTTTGGGTGGGTGGGGGGCAACCAGTTAAGGGCCGCAGGGTAAGTGCCATTGAATGGGTGGGTCTTTGTGACTTTTGGGATCTTGGGATCCGTTTGAATGGAGGGATTGGATCTCCCAAGTAGACCGCCTTCTCCGTGTCCTTTTAAAGACACCCAGATCCTCTTTCTTTGCTTCCAGATTGATCCGGTAATCGGTACGGTTGGCTTTGGGTCGGGCTTACACGGATGGGCCTTCACCTTGAAGCAGTTTGCCGAGATGTACGTGGCCAAATTCGCAGCCAGAGGAGAAAAGGCCCAGCTCTCTACAGCTGACCGGGCCAAGAAAGTGGAAGACATGATGAAGAAGCTGTGGGGAGACAAGTGAGTAAGAGCACCTTGACCTTCGGTCTCAGGTGGAGACCCTTTAGAGTAGACACATCAAACACAAGGCCCGGGAGCTGGATGCGGCCCACAAAGTGGTTTTGTGTGGCCTGCGAAGCCATCCTGGAAACAGTGAGGGAACGGCCCCCACTGCCTTGGCCTTGGCCCAGGCCGGCCGGGAGCCAATGTACAATTTTGTGGTGGCCATTTATGCTGAAATGCATTCAGTCTTGGCTCCACAAGGCCCTCTGGAAACAGCGAAGAACCAGCCCCTGTCGTGTCGGCCCCGCCCCCTGGGTGCATGCTGGGGAGGGGTCACCCTTCGTGAGGAATGAAGAAATGGACCATGCCTTGGCGCTTGCCCCGGTCCCACCCCCTTCTGCCAGAGACCCTCAGATCTGTCCCACTCCTGCCCAGGCCCCCACAGGTACCCTTGACACGAACAATGTAGAGCTGGTCATGCCCACCCAGTAGGCCACACCCACTCCATCCACACCCACCCTGGCCACATCCACCCAGCCCCCCAAGGGTAACCACAATGCTGATGCGGCCCTCAATGAAATTGAGTTTGACACCCTTGCTTTAGGGAAAGGAAGATAATCCAGGACAGGTCTAAGAAGAAATGGCATCTATCTGGCTGTGATAAAGTACTTTTTTTTTTTATTAGTGCAAGCTTCCTACAGTAGCCCCATGGTGAGATAATACAGGTAGTCTTCAACTTAACAACTGCAATGGAGCCCAAAATGTATAGTTGCTAAGCGAAACATTTGTCGAGGGGGTTTTGCCCCATTTTGCGACTTTTCTTCCCGCAGCTATCAAATGAACCGTTGCAATTGTTAAGGTAGGAATCTGGCTTCCCCCGTTGACTCTGCTTGCAGCAGTCATCAATGTGATTCAGTTGTCAAGCGTCTGAATTTTGATCACGTGCATGGAAGATTCAGCGGTCGTAGAATCAAGATCACACAAAAGTATTAGTGCCGCTTTACAAAGCCCTAGTGAGGCCACACCTGGAATGCTACAGCCAATTTTGGTCACCCTATCACAAAAAAGATGTTAAGATTTTGGAAAAAGATCAGAGAAGAGCAACTAAGATGATCCAAGGCCTGGAGACTAAAACATACGAAGGATGGCTGCAGAATTCCGATACGTGACGTCGCGGGTTTGACATGTCTGGACTAGACAATCACTTGTCTGCGTTGTTATATTCTCCTGCTTGAGCAGGAGGCTGGACTAGAAGACCTCCAAGGTCCCTTCCAGCTCTATTCTATCCATAAGTGTGCAAAACGGTCATGTCCCTTTTCAGTGCTGTTGTAATTTCGAACGGTCACTAAATGAGGACTACCTGTAGAGCAGGTGGGAAGAGAAAGAACTGGAGAAGATAACAAAATACAAAGACCTACAAATAGAAATAGAAAGACTGTGGCAAAGGCAATCAAGGGTAGTACCAATATTGATAGGCTCCTTGGGTGCAATCCCAAAACAACTGGAGCACCCCTTGGACACCATCATCGGCATTGACAAATTTGCCATCAGTCAATTGCAAAAGGCAGCTTAACTTGGAACAGCTTCCATCCTGCAACGAGATCTGTAGCACCGTCAAACATCCACGTCTTCCAGGTCCTTGGAAAGGACTCAATAGGTCAGTGGTGGTGACCCTATGGCACGCGTGCCAGAGGCGGCACTCAGAGCCCTTTCTGTGGGCACGCGTGCCGTGCCCCGGAGATGGCGAGGGACTGGCCCCCGCCACCCTGGCCCCGCCCACCAGTCTGCCATGACCACTGCGGCTATGCCCACCCGGTACCCGGTGATAAATAAGTTGGTTTTGGGTTGCAGTTTGGGCACTGGGTCTCTAAAAAGTTCGCCATCACTGCGATAGGTAGACCAGACATGCCAAATCCGGTCTGAGCATCTGGCTGACTGCAATAAACCATAATAATAACAACAATCAGTTTGCTTTGTTTTTTTGGGGGGGGGGAGGCAGAATGGAGCTTTGTGTGGTCCTGCTGTGCCAGACTGATTGGCATTAATCATAAATCACCCATTTCACTGAGAGGAGGGGTCATCCAGGCTTGTTTCTTTCTCTCTCTCCTTTAGCTGGTGGACGTAACATAATTCCAATTTTCACTTTAGGTATTTTGACCCGGCGACAGGGAAATTCAGCAAATCCGCCACCGGCCCCGATGGGAAGAAGTTGCCACGGACTTTCTGCCAACTTATCCTGGATCCCATTTTTAAGGTAACGCTGGGATTCACCAAAAACACGTATTAACGCGTGTAGCAGTGAATGCTAGTTACCTGCTTTTCAGAATTCACACTTTCACATTCAGGCAGTGGCCCACGAGGCTCACGTTTCCGAGAACTTCTCATTGGCAAAACACTTAAGAATGAAACATCTCCATCTGAGAATTCATACATGAGTGGTCGCCCCTTTAGAAGTATCTTCCTGGTGCAGCATCCTTTCAGAAAATATGTACTAGGCCAGCGGTTCTTAACCTTTGTGTGACGGCGACCCCCGTCACACAAAGGTTATGCGCATGCGCGGCGGCGGCGCGCATGGGGGCGCCCCCCGCGCGGCGCGCATGCGCAGCGGCGCCCGCCCCGCGCGCGGCGCGCATGGGGGCGGCGCCCCCCCCGCGCGCGGCGCGCATGCGCGGCGCCGCCCCGGGAGGCGCGCCGCCGCCCCGGGAGGCGCGCCGCCGCCCCATGCGCGGCGCGCATGTGCGGCGCCGCCCCCGGAGGGGACAAAATGGCGGATCGCCACCTTTGGCGACCCCCCAAAAGAGGTCGATCGACCCCAAATGGGGTCGCGACCCATAGGTTGAGAACCGCTGTACTAGGCTGTTTTACGTGTTGTATTTATATGGTGCCTTGTTATTGTTGTTAGTTGCGAAGTCGTGTCCGACCCATCGTGACCCCATGGACAATGTTCCTCCAGGCCTTCCTGTCCTCTACCATCTTCTGGAGTCCATTTAAGCTCATGCCTGCTGCTTCAGGGACTCCATCCAGCCACCTCATTCTCTGTCGTCCCCTTCTTCTCTTGCCCTCCATCTTTCCCAGCATTAGGCCCTTCTCCAGTGAGTCCTTCCTTTTCATTAGTACTTGAGTTTCAACTTCAGGATCTGGTCTTCTAAATAGCAGTCGGGGTTGATCTCCTGCAGGCCTTCCTATCCTCTTCCATCTTCTGGAGTCCATTTAAGTTCACGCCTCCTGCTTCAGGGACTCCATCCGGCCACCTCCTTCTCTGTCGTCCCCTTCTTCTCTTGACCTCCATCTTTCCCAGCATCAGGCTCTTCTCCAGGGAGTCCTTCCTTCTCATTAGGTGGCCAAAGTCCTTGAGTTTCCACTTCAGGATCTGGCCTTCTAAAGAGCAGTCAGGGTTGATCTCCTCTAGGACTGACCGGTTGGATCGCCTTGCAGTCCAGGGGACTCGCAGGAGTCTTCTCCAGCACCAGAGTTCAAAGGCCTCCATTCTTTGGCACTCAGCCTTTCTTACGGTCCAGCTTTCACAGCCACACATTGCCACTGGGAACTAACTAACTCCCGAATTAGAGGATGCTGTCTTGTAGGCCCAGAGGAAACTCTCAAGATGAGTTTGTTTTTCAAATATCGGGTCTTATTAGCAGAGCGAGGATGACATTTGATTTCCTTTTTTTTCTCCCGCAGGTCTTCGATGCCATCATGAACTTCAAGAAAGAAGAAACGTCCAAGTTGATAGAAAAACTGGACATCAAGCTGGACGCCGAAGATCGAGAGAAAGAAGGAAAGCCGCTTCTCAAGGTTTTTTGAAATCGTGTGTGTAGGTGTGCCTGTGTTCTTTTTAGCGCAACAGTGCTACAGCCGTAGCGTGCACTGAGAGCGGCAGGTGTGGACCAAGGTAGCAAGGCTGGGGGAACACTCCGCGGCTTCACAGGAGCCTTAGGCAAAACCGCCCTGCATTTTGAAAGAACGGGAGGTGCCCCATGGTTTTGTTACCTTTCCCAAGAGGTCAGATAAGGAAGCTACGGTAGTGAATAGAATAGAGCTGGAAGGGACCTTGGAGGTCTTCTAGGCCAGCCTCCTATACCAGGAAATACAGAAAAAGGGAGGGAAGGGAATCTTGGAGGTCATCTAGTCCAACCCCCTGCTCAGGCAGGAAACCCTATACCAGGGGCAGGCAACCTTGGCTCTTTTATGACCCGTGGACTTCAACTCCCAGAATTCCTCAGCCAGCCATACTGAGGGAAAAGGGAGAGGTTTCCAAGCTGAGCCATGCTGGCTCAGGAATTATGGGAGTTGAAGTCCACGAGTCATGAAGGGGCCATAGTTCCCCCATGCTGGCTCAGGAATTCTGGGAGTTGAAGTCCACAAATCATCAAAGAGCCAAGGTTGCCTACCCCTGGTCTATACCATCTCAGACTGTCTCGTCTCTTCTTAAAATAGAAAATAATAGAACTGAAAGGGACCTTGGAGGTCTTCTAGTCCAGCCCCCTGCTCGAGCAGGAGTACCTACACCATCCCAGACAGGTGATTGTCCATTCTCTTCTTAAAAATCTCCAGTGATGGAGCGCCCACCATTTCTGGAGGCAAGCTGTTCCACTGGTTAATTGTCCTCCCTGTTAGGACGTTAGAATAGAATAGAATCCGCAAAGGACCTTGGAGGTCTTCTAGTCCAGCCCACGATTTCTGGAGGCAACTTCTGCTCCACTGGTTAATTGTCCTCCCTGTTAGGAAGATCGGTACTGATCAGTGGCTCAGGCAGCATTTCTTGAGAGTTTCTCCACACCTGTTTTTCCAGGCCGTGATGCGTCGCTGGTTACCTGCCGGAGAGGCCTTGCTTCAGATGATCACCATCCATCTGCCTTCCCCGGTCACTGCTCAGAAGTACCGCTGTGAGCTTCTGTACGAGGGTCCACCTGACGATGAAGCGGCCATGGGTAAGGGGAGGACCTGCAGCAGGTCGAGCCAAGCCTGTCTCTCCGTTGTCACTCTTCCCACGTCACGTCAAGCACAGGAAATCAGCAGTCCAGGCCGTTCAAATGAATATATAGGTTTACGGTACTCTAAAGCAAGGGTCCCCAACCTTTTGGGCACCAGGGACCAGTTCCGTGGAGAGAGGTTTCCCCACGGACCGGAGAGTGCGTGGTTTTGTGTGCTGCCCGCATCCCGCGGATGGGGCTTTGCTTGTTTGTGCGGACCGGTTGCTGGCATGCCGCGGCCCGCTACCGGTCCACACATCGGGGGTTGGGGACCCGTGCTCTAAAGCTCTCTATAAGAATCTGAACTACTAACAGTCAAGACGAATTGGCAGCAGATAAAAAGTCAGTGGAATTCAAGGTAGGCTGAAAGGGACTCGAGACTGATGACACGTTTGACCTCTCACTTGGGCTCAGCCTGGTCGTCGCCTAAAATGCCACGCCTTTCGGTAGTTGCATGGGCGCTTATGCCTCTTACCCAGCGTCAGTGTGAAGTGGAAGATCTGCAAAGAGGTACGATGTTGAGAGTACCTTGGATTTGGTACGCTCAGAGATTCTTGGTTAAACCATCATGGTTCTTTGTATGAGTAGGAAGCCACCCAACATACTGAGTCTTTGATTTAGACCAGTGGTTCTCAACCTTTTTAATGCCGTGACCCCCAACCGGTCGTAAGTCGAGGATTACTCAACCGGTCGTAAGTCGAGGATTACTCAACGGGTGCAGCACCGTTTGCAGAATGAGACTTTTGGCGGGCTCAGCAGGGCAGAGACAGCCTGGACAATTCCTATTGGCTTTTGAAAGCCAATAGAATTAGACTCTATTCAAGAGAGTCTCTTCTATTGGCTTTCAAAAGCCAATAGAATAAAAGGGAGTAGCACAGCTAAGGAAAAGGGGGGGGGGGGGGAATGGCGGACTGCGTTGTTTGGCGACCCCCATGAAATGGTCGTTCGACCCCAAATGGGGTCCCGACCCACAGGTTGAGAACCACTGATTTAGACCTTTTCATGGAGCTAGATAAATTCTTTCTGTGTATCAAAAAAACCCAAAAAAACCCCCAACACACGTGACGCCAATAAAAGAGAATATTTGTAGCTCTATAGTTGCAGAGTAGGGCTCTATGGCTGCTGAGCTTGGTTTTTTTCTTGCAGCTGTTTCATTACCCAACTAGGTCATATCACTGAAGATGTCACCTACATGGGTAATGGAAGTCTGCAAGAAAACTGTCAAGGTCAGAGACCAGCAAGCACTCCACCGAAGAAAGTGAATTATGTTCCTATCTATTTGTAGAGAAATAGAGAGATAATCTTGATGAAGGTGAGCAAAAGGCATGGAGGAAAATGCAAGAGACACAAGGAGAAGGCGTGAAAACGAAATTCGAATAATGCCAACTCAATTCTGGGGTTATAATCACGGCAGGGGGGAAACGCTGGGAGGCTGTTTTGATTCTGTGGTTATGTCCTACAACAATAAATTAGCATTCCTGGAACCTTTGCGGTGTCAGTTTCCTGATCTGAACTACCTCAGAGGCTTGACTATTTTCCACCCCAAAAATTCAGCTACTTCCACACCTGAACCCCAGATTTCTGTGCTAAGCGAGACGGCTGTGAAATGAGCTTTGCCCTGTTTTACAGCCGTTCCAACAATGGTGAAGTGGATCCCTGCAGGTGAAGTTAGGAACACAATTTATTAAGCGAATCTGGCTTCCCCATCTGGCTTGTTGGAAAGTTGCAAAAGGCAATCACATGACCCTCAGGAGTTCGCATTGCAGCCGTCATAAATACATGCCAGTTGCCAAGCCTCCAAATTCTGATCACATGACCATGGGGATGCTGTGTGAAAAATGGCCGTCGTTTTTTTTTCTCAGTGTTGATGTAACCTTGGCCACTAAACAAACAGTTGTAAGGACTATTGTATTTCCCGGAAAACAAGACTGGGTCTTTTTTTTTTTTTTTTTTTGCCGGTCCACTTCTTCTGGCGCCAAAGTTCTGCAGCTGCATTCGGGCCTGCATTTTGCAGCCAGGCCTTTCCAGAAAGACTAAGCAGCTGAGTACTGAACTATGAATTGGTGCTCGGCTGCAGAGGTCTTGTAGAACCGAGCTACAGATTGAATCCATCGCTCGGTTCTCAGCTGTAGTGGCCTTCTAGAAAGGCCTGTGACACAGAAATGCAGGTCTGGCTGCAGAAGAGGCCTCAGAAGAAGTGGGCTGCTGAGGGAAGGCTTGGCTACCAGGTGAGTGGGTACGGGGTGGGTGGGGCAGCTCCACACCCCCACCCCAGCTTGATTTTTAGGTGTACGCCTCACCCCAAAACTAGGGCTTATTGTAGGGGTAGGGTTTATATTAGGCCCACCTCCCTAAATCAAGCTAGGGCTTATTGTTGGTGTAGGCCAGGGGTCTTCAAACTTGGCCCTTTTATGACGTGTGGACTTAAACTCCCAGTATTCCTCAGCCAGCATGCTTGGCTGAGGAATTCTGGGAATTGAAGTCCACTAGTCATAAAAGGGCCAGGTTTGAAGACCCCTGGCTTGGGGGAAGACCCTGTTTTGGGTAACCTGGTTCAAAACCATCAAGAGCCATGTGGTTGAAAGAAATGTTTCAAATCAGCCTTAGAAATGAAGCGGTTGAACCAAGATGATGCCATTTGGAGCCAAACTATCCCATCTTACTCTGCATTATTTTGGACAAACCGATGTCTCTGAATCTCTTAAAACTAGTCCTAGATGTAGCACAGAGCTTCGGTTTAAACAGGAGAGTGAGGTGCCTGTCTTATGGAGCCTTTCTCAGGAGCATCTGTGTGGAGGTCCCCCCCCCCAAAAAGCCAAAATGGTGGTGGCAGCTGCCCTCCACCCCTTCTTCTGTGACATATGTAAAGGAAGGGGAGCGGGATGATGGCCTAGAAAGAAGAGCATTCACAATCAGGAGGCAGTGGGTTCGATCTTGGGTAGAGACAGATATTTCTCTCTGGTCTCATGGAAAAAACCAATGAAAAAGACAAAAGACAGCAATACAAAACAATCAGTTCTTACTTCAAGATTCAGAGGTTGATTTTGCTAATCATTTGGAACATAGCAAACATAGCCAAGTTTGAAGATCCCTGGTGTGGGCCTTCCTTTCGGGGAAACGCGGTAACTGTATGCCAGCAGAAGGCCCAACAGCGGACGTTTGACTCAGCTTAGGGACTTGCTGTGGACCTCACTCTTTGCCCTTCCTTTCGCTGCAGGGGTTAAGAACTGTGACCCAAAGGCCCCTCTGATGATGTACATCTCAAAAATGGTGCCCACGTCGGACAAAGGCCGCTTCTACGCCTTCGGGAGGGTTTTCTCTGGCATGGTGTGCACCGGCCAGAAGGTGCGGATCATGGGGCCCAACTACACCCCGGGAAAGAAGGAGGACCTCTACCTGAAGCCCATTCAAAGGTAGCTGATCAGGGCTTCCCTCCTTTTCGCTAAATTGGGGGGCAGGCTCCTGAAGCCTGGAGTCCTGTTTGGCGGGACAGAAAGGGCTGCAAAGCATTCTGCAAGAAGTGGGGTGGGTGGGTTCTGCCCTTCCTCCCCCAGTCACAAATAAGATGCCTTAAAGCTCTGATAGGGCAGGATGATAGTTTGTGGTCAGGAAGGCCGGGTTGTGTTTGAGCATAGAAAAGTCACCAGCCTGACTTGGGATTGCAACCCTCTTTCTCCGGCCTGTGTGACAATTTTTAACTCTTCGCCCGAGCTAAATAAGTTTTGTATTTAGGGGGCGTAGGGGATGGAAGTTGTCTACGGAGACTCTCCGTCATCGCGGTCCTGGTTATTGTCCCCAAAGTGCTTTTTTCAAGAGACCACTGGACTTCCTGGTTATTCTTTGAAGACGTTTCGCTTCCTGTCCAAGAAACTTCTTCACTTTGTCGGAACTGAGGAAGCTTCTTGGATGAGAAGCGAAACGTCTTCTAAGGAAAAACAAAGAATGCCAAGGTAATAATTTAACAGCTAAACAGCTTATGTAATGATGTAAGAAGATGTAATGATGTATGTAAGGTGGATGATGCAATGATGGGAATGACTCAGCAGGGTCTGTGTCTCTTTAAGAGCAAGCAGGGTCTGTATCCCTTTAGGAGCCTGAGTATAAAAGGGAAGGCTTTTGCTGGAGTGTCTCTCTCTCGTCTGTTTCCTGCTGTAACTGCTATATTACCACGTGTATGTATATTGTCCCTGGCGTATGATATTGTAGATAGTGTAAGATAAACCACCATTTAATACAGACCACTGTTTACTGTGTTGACTCCTGGGTTATCTCAGCGCAATACGACTCTGCACACTCTGACCAAGAAAGTCCAGTGGCCTCTTGGAAATGCACTGTTTTGGAGAGGGAATGGAAAGTTGCTAGAAGGAAAACGCTGTTTTATTTCCCAGGAGACTTTTTTTTCCCCTAATTTTTTTAGGCACCTCCAGTTGAAATTTCATCATGTAATTTTAAAAAAGGGAATAAAAAAGGCAACGATAGAGAGTACATTCTTTGTAAAAGGTTTGGGTTTTTTTAAAGAAACAATTTTTTTCCCCAGTGATAAAATAGGTCTTGTTATCCCATCCGTCCTCTGTCTCTGTAGAACCATTTTGATGATGGGTCGTTACGTCGAGCCCATTGAGGATGTCCCTTGTGGCAACATTGTTGGCCTGGTTGGCGTCGATCAGTTTTTGGTGAAGACGGGCACCATTACCACCTTTGAACACGCACACAACATGAGAGTGATGAAATTTAGCGTCAGCCCGGTGGTGCGCGTTGCGGTGGAAGCCAAAAACCCGGCCGATCTACCAAAGCTAGTGGAGGGTCTAAAGCGTCTTGCCAAGTCTGACCCCATGGTCCAGGTGAGTGCGTAGCTGTGCTTTGTGACTTGGAATAACTGGTTTGCAAGTGTAGCTTTATTTTATTTTTTTTTAAAAAAGAGACAGTTCACCTCAAATTGTTTTCCTATTTGCACTTGCAAGCATGCTGCTCAACGCAATCAGTCCTTGGCTAGCTCAAAATCTCGTTCAACATCTCCGGGCCTTAAAATACGCAGGCAAAAATAATAGAATCACCTGTTAAATTTAAATTTACCGACCAAGAATTAAAGGGAGACTAGTATAGCTATTTTGAGCTATTTAGCTCTCATCAGCTATCCATGTAGAATCATCTGAAAATAGAAAGCCTGTCACAGCCAAAAGAACACTGTAATATTCATTGGATTGGTAAATTATAAATAGTGATAGTAATAGAAGAAAGGAAGAGAAAGAAAAAGAAAGGAAGGAAAAGGAAGAAAAGGGAGAGGGAGAAAGAAAAAGAAGAAAAGAAAGAAGAAAAAGGAAGAAAAAAGGAAAAAAGAAAAGGGGGAGAAGGAGAAAGAAAGAAAGAAAGAAAGAAAAAGAAAGAAAGAAAGAAAGAAAGAAAGAAAGAAAGAAAGAAAGAAAGAAAGAAAGAAAGAAAGAAAGAACCATAAACTTGGGAGTACAGGTAGTCCCCAACCTATGACCAGTTACTTATGAATCCAGGGTTCAACAGACCTCATTTACGGCCATTTGTAGCATCCCACCGTCACGCCAATATGTTTTGCCATGGTTTTGCAAAAACGGCATTGACTCCTGGTTTTCAGCAAAACCAGTCCATGGCGAATCGTGGGTTCCCTTAATGACTGTGGCACATGCTTAATGCAGCAGCAATAAAGGTAGTAAAACCTGGTTAGGGACATGGGTGACCTACTTGCGACAGCCTCTGGCCTAGGCTAAGAAACAGAGATCAGCACCACCCCCTAGAACAGTGTTTCTCAACCTTGACAATTTTAAGGCATGTGGACTTCAACTCCCAGAATTCCATAGCCAGCATTGCTGGCTGTGGAATTCTGGGAGTTGAAGTCCACATGCCTTAAAATTGTCAAGGTTGAGAAACACTGCCCTAGAATCAGATACGATTTACCTTTTTTATATTGCATGAATTCAAGGATGAAGCCATGTGGAGTATCTAGCCCAGTGGTTCTCAACCTGTGGGTCGGGACCCCATTTGGGGTCGAACGACCATTTCACGGGGGTCTCCAAACAAGGCTGTCCGCCATTTTTTTCCCCCTTTTCTTTGGCCACGCCCCTGGCACCCGGTGATGTATAAGTGGTTGGGGGGTCACCACAACATGGGGAACTGTATTATGGGGTCACGGCATTAGAAAGCTTGAGAACCACTGATCTAGGCGTTTAATCTCAGCTAAAATTTCTGGACTCTCCAAAACGCGGTTTGCAAAAAAAAAATACGTGCTATTTGCCTGGTATGATTGATAAACGCTTCCAGAATTTTCTTTGATCCTGAAACCAAACCGGATCCCTGTCACAAGCCTTTTTTTCCTGTTCTCTAGTGCATTATTGAGGAATCTGGGGAGCACATTATCGCTGGAGCTGGAGAGCTGCACCTGGAAATCTGCCTGAAGGATCTGGAAGAGGATCATGCCTGCATTCCAATTAAGGTACCCCATTCCACTGGATTGAAAGGGCCCCGTAGTTCTCCTTCTCTATCATCAGTCTTCCTCGTCCTTCTCCTCCTCCTCAAAGCCCACTCCCTTCTAGCACTGATGATGTTCCCTAGTTGGGTCATGAAACATCTGCAGGAAAACCACCCAGCTCAGAGCACCCAGGACCCCTCACGTCAACCCTGAGTTGCACTTATTCTCCTTTGTAAATCGAACTGGATTTGTTTACTTGCAGAAATCCGACCCCGTAGTGTCCTATCGGGAGACCGTCTGTGAAGAATCCAGCCAGCTCTGCTTATCCAAATCTCCTAACAAGCACAACCGCCTTTACATGAAGGCCCGCCCTTTCCCTGATGGATTGGCCGAAGACATAGACAAAGGAGACGTCAGTTCCCGCCAGGAGCTGAAGCAGCGAGCTCGCTATCTGGCCGAGAAGTACGAGTGGGATGTGTCGGAAGCACGGAAGATCTGGTGCTTCGGACCGGATGGAATGGGGCCCAATATTCTGGTCGACATCACCAAGGGCGTCCAGTATCTCAACGAAATCAAAGACAGCGTGGTGGCTGGGTTCCAGTGGGCCACGAAGGAGGTAGGTCCGCTGCCCGATTAATATCTAAGACCCTACGGGGAGTCCTCGACTTAGCCATTCATTTAGTGACCACTCAGAGTTACAGCGGCACTGAAAAAAGGGACTTGTGACCGTTTTTCACACTGCACAACAGTCATTTTGCAGCCTCCCCACGGTGGTGATCAAAATTCAGACGCTTGGCAAACGGGTCATATTTACGACGGTCGCAGTGTGTCCCTGGGGTCATGTGACCCCCTTTTGCAACCTTCTGACGAGCAAAGTCAACAGGGGAGGCCAGATTCACTTAACGACTGTTAACTGCCTTAACGGCTGCAGTGATCTGCTTAAGAGCCGTGGCCAGAAAGGTCGTAAAGTGGGGCAAACCTCACTTAACCACTGTCTCGCCCAGTAGTGGAAATTTTGGGTTGAAGATACAGGACCTACGTACGGCACTTAATTTCCCACAAATCGTCATGGGAGTACGACAAAATTTCCTATACGTCTCACTTGAAAGCTTCACATCGATTACTGTGCCGGTGACATTTAGCTGTTAATTGTTGCGTTGGTGTCAACACTGCTAACATTGGATGTTCTTGCTTTGACAACATATGAAGATGCAGCCTTTTTCTTTCTTGTGCTTTACTCTTAGAATTAGATGTTTGGGGGAGGAGGCGGAATGTGGCGGGAGTGAGTTAGACATAACCATATTGTACTAGTGTGTGAATTTAGAGCTTGAAATAAGAGTGATAAGAATTGGCGGGCTGGAGAACTGAAGGGGAAGCCTGCGTTTCAAACTAATTGGAGAATGTGATTTATGACTGTTAATTGGAGGAGGGAATTGTGCTTTGATACTATGTGCTCAGGGGAGGGAAATCCAATGTTAGTGCCGAAGCTATGCTACTCCCATAAAGATTCTTTAAGGTAAACAATGCCTCGAAGTTCTTTGAAGAGTTTCATCTGTCAGAACCGTGGTTCAAACCACATCGGTTTTCCGCTGAGGAAAGGCAGCTGTAGCACGTGGTCGTCTTTCTCTCCTCCGCAGGGCGTTTTGTGTGAAGAGAACATGAGAGGGGTTCGTTTTGACATTCAAGACGTGACTCTCCATGCTGACGCGATCCATCGCGGGGGAGGACAGATCATCCCGACGGCCAGGAGGGTCTTGTATGCTTCCGCCTTGACTGCCCAGCCACGTCTGATGGAACCCATCTACCTTGTGGAGATTCAGGTAACAGCCAGGGGTCAACTTGGGACGAGGCGTTGATGATCCCCATTGGCGTTCAGAAGAGCCAGCCAAGGCTGGTATTCCCACGTTCCTGCGACAGGTTTGATGTAGTTACGGTCGTGCCGAGATGAGATTCAGGGTCAGCTGGCTCTCCTCAATTCCGAACTCAGCCATGTGTCCCTCGAGCAACTTGGGACGTGGCACACTTCTTTGCAATGGCTGTTTTTGCTCCTGTTGTGTTCAGTTTGTTGTTGAATTTCCTGAGGTCCTTGATCCAGGTCATCTACAACAGAGGTCCCCAACCTGTGGGCTACGGCCTAATACCGGGCCGTGGCCTCTTGGTCCCTGGGCCATGTGAGTGACTGGCCAGTGCATTCGAGCACCGCGTGCCTTTGCGCCGGTGCTAGCCAAGCTGTGAGTCTTTTGCCAGTGCTATCCCAGCCACGATCCGTGAGCCTCTCACCGGCGCTAGCTGAGCTGCGAGCTGGTGCTAGCCAAGCTACAAGCCGCACACCAGTGCTAGGCAAGCTGTGAGCCTCTCACTGGCGCTAGCCGAGCCATGATCCGTGAGCCTGTCGCCAGTGCTGAGCTGTGAGCCTCTCGCTGGCGCTAGCCGAGTTGTGAGTCTCTCGCTGGTGCTAGCTGAGCCACAATCCATGAGCCTTTGCCGATGATAGTTGAGCTGTGAGCTGGCGCTAGCCAAGCTACAAGCCACACACCAGCACTAGCCGAGCCACGAGCCTTTTGTCGGTGCTAGGCAAGCTGTGAGCCATGAGTTGGTGCTAGCTGAGTTGTGTGCTGCGTGCTGGTACTAGCAGCCCCATTTGCGGAGCATGCATGCTCGCGGCCCCGTTCACACGCAGCCACATTTACGTGTGTGCGCATGCACGTATTGCATAAAGACTGTCAACCTAGAAAGGTTAGCATCCCCCTGCTCTACAGTGTAGTTAAGCTAAGCTGTTTTTAGGGAGGGTGGAAAGAGCAGCGTAGTAAAACCCTATGGAAAATATGCAATAAAATAGCTATTATGTAAGTTGCATTCTAAATTTCCCCCCTCCCCAGAATATTTCCTGACTTTGCCACCAGGCGCTACTATGTGTGACACAAACTTAAAAGAACACCATGATTTCTCAGTTGCCTGATAAAATTCAGGGACTGAATGATGCACTTAAGGGAGGATTATGGGTCCTGTTCTAATGGTGGCTTGGTTTCTGCTAACGCGTGAGAATTTCCATTACTCGGATTTCTCTAGCCCACAGGTCTGCAACCTGTGGCTCCAGAGCCGCATGCGGCTCTTTGAGCCTTCCCCTGTGGCTCCCAGCCTCCTCTGCCATTTGCAGAGAGAGACAGAGACAGGCACTTGCGCTTCCCTGCTACTCTGTCTGTGTGTGTGTGTGTGTAAAAGAGAGTGGACTCACTGTTCTCCGACAAGCTGAAAATCTGTTTGGGCATGGCTCCTCCCTTTGCTGCATCTCTACAGGAAGCAGGAAGGGCAGGAGCTAGCTAGCCCAGCTATGCTGACTCAGGAATTCTGGGAGTTGAAGTCCATGAGTCATAAAGGAGCCGAGGTTGCCTACCCCTGAGCTTGTTGGAGAACAGCTTGAAGCCAGCTTACCAGGTGAGCAGAAGATTGGGGGATAGGGGGAGAGAGAGAGAGAGAAAAGGTAAAAAAGGATATATGCAGTGTTATCTTCCTTTTAGATATCAAAAGGCTTTTGCAGCTCTCAGTGTTTTGTTTTTGGTGGGAAACGGGTCCAAGTCGCTCTTTGAGTGTTTTGGGTTGCCTACCCCTGCTCTAGCCCATCACCAAGGTATCCCCAATGGTTTAAAAGAGGCTTTTTAGCATGCTAAAAGATTCTCCAACTGGTTTGAGTGGGAAGGTGGTAGAAAATGCAGGTCTATTTCAGCCCACCGTTTTAAGAGAAACTTCACCCCTTCCTCAAATTTGTCTTTTTTTTTTCTCCTCCTAGTGCCCAGAACAAGTAGTTGGGGGCATCTACGGTGTGCTGAACCGGAAACGGGGCCACGTTTTTGAGGAGTCTCAGGTAGCCGGGACCCCAATGTTTGTGGTCAAAGCGTATCTCCCGGTGAACGAGTCTTTTGGTAAGAGATCTCTCTTCAACCTATTACCCAGCTTGTCCAGAACCTTCTTGAAGTCCGCGCAGCCAGTTCCTGAAGGGGGTCCTCACCTTAACGGACCGTAAACCGCTCAGAAACCGCTGCGAAGCCGTGTGGAGCGGTATATAACTCTTAAGTGCTATTGCTATAATTGAACCGAGGATTACGGTGGCAAGTTGTGCCGGATGTTAAGTAGGTCCACGTGACCTCAACTGAATTTACCTTTTTTTACAGCGGTTATTAAGTGAATCGCCCTGATCATTAAGCGAGTCAGTTACCTGCAGTGGACATTTTTGACAGAAACTGGAATAAATGCCAGCTTTTGACAACACATGGTAAATTATGGTCCTGCGACTGTAAAATCCTGCAACTAGCCAAAAATGGAGGCTAGTTGCCAAGTACCCAAAATGTGATCACATGACCAGGGGGACGTGTAGGGAGATTCTCCATCCTACAGGTTATGATTGTCCCAAGAGTCACTCCCAGGCATGGCCCCCCTGGAGCAGCGCAGCCAAGGACATGGCAGCTGGGCAGTAGGGACAAGATTCCGCCCTTGCGCCCCATCGCAAACAGATGATGCTGCAGGACACGGGTGGAGGGTGTGGTGACCATGGCGCTGCTTGGCCACCTGGGCAATCAGCGGTGGGCCATGGAGGTGGTGGGTGGCCCTGTGGGTGGGTGGGGGCGGGGCAGTTTTTGGGCACTCGGTCTCTATTTGCGGTTAGATCCCACAGGCTGGGCCTCCTTCGGGCCCCGTCGGCCAAGCAGTGCCATTTGGCGGGGCCGTGGAGGAGGGCCTTCTCTGTGATGGTGCCCACGCTTTGGAATCAGCTCTCTCCGGAGATTAGGACCGCTCCCACCCTGTTGCTCTTCTGTAAGCTACTTAAGACCTGGCTTTTCCGGCAGGCCTGGGGTTTATAAAACCTTACCCCTGGATGATTGTTTTTGTATTGTTGTTTGTTATGTTTTATGTGTTTTTTATTGTTAGCCGCCCAGAGTCCTTCGGGAGTGGGGCGGCTTATAAATTTTAAAAATAATAATAATAATAAAAGGTTCGCCATCACTGCTTTAGAGGGTCATTGAGGCCACCTGGAGGTTTAATCTGGGTCACCTGAGTGGTGCAAATGGAGAGAGGACAGCCTTCTCTCAGCAGAGAGGGAGGATAGGACATCATCTATCTCTCACCTACAACACTGTCCTTTCAGCAGTTCCAAGAAGGTTCCACATCCATGTGCACCACTCAGGTGATTCAGTCCTGTTCATGCATGTGGCATATGTGCGCATACAGCCGCACCCACCCACCCAGGGCTGCGTGCAGAAGGGGAACGTGCATCCACACGTGCACACACCGGCCAGCCATTTCCGCAGCCTGGCCAAGAACCCACAGCCCGGGAACGAGCTGCGGCCCATAGGTTGGAGACCCCCGGTGTAAGTAACTTAACCACTGCAATGGTTTTCTTAACTGTGGCAAGCAAGGTTGTAAAATGGGGCAAAATTCACCGCTCAGCAACGTTTGGGCTCACTTGTGGTCGTAACGCCAACTTGTGAAGCACCCTTAGGCCACGGCAGTCTTCCTGCAATATGCGCTGCGGTGGTACAAAGGTCATCTTCTCTCCTCCTTCCTTGTAGGTTTCACGGCTGACCTGAGATCCAACACGGGGGGCCAGGCTTTCCCGCAGTGTGTCTTCGATCACTGGCAGATCTTACCCGGAGATCCCTACGATGGCAATTCACGCCCTTTCCAAGTTGTGGCCGAAACACGTAAACGCAAAGGCTTGAAAGAAGGCATCCCACCCTTAGACAACTTCCTGGACAAATTGTAACTTGCTTCCTCCAGGCGGGCAAGGGGCGTCTACGACAATTTGCCCAATTCCCCACCCCGGAATCGGGATTGCTTCCCAAGAACCAAGGAAGAAATGGGGAAACCGGACAAACCCAAATGGAGAACACAAACCAGCCATCTTAAGCAATTATGTCACGTTTGCATAACGAGAAATAAAAAGTGTTGTTGTTGAATAGAATTATCGAGTCGGGATTTTTATTTTCTCCATTCCACTCGACGGGTTTTATGGCGAGAATTTCTGAGACACAGTGATTACATCAGGTTTATGCAAATTCAGCGGCTTCTGTTGCCCCAGTACGTATCATCCCTTGCTTAGCCCAGGAAAGGCTGCTTCTAAAAGTTGGGAGAAAAGATTGCAAAAACAATCCAGCATGGCATTTTTATTTTGTCTTTAAAATCCCCCACGTGCTAATTGCATCACTTCATCAAAAAGTATGGCTTAAACTTTCACGGATTCAGACGCCTGAACATTCAGCTCTGAAACAAAGAGGATTTTTTTTAAAAAAAAAAAATTTCCCAAGAGACGTCGCCTGAGTTTTTAGTGTATCTCTCCGGGACTTTTAGAAGCCACAGCACAGCAAGTTGAAAATGACGGGCGGGGAAAAGTCCTTTTGAACAGCACTGAAAAAGAGATCTCAAAAAGTAGCAAAGGGTGTTGTTGCGTTGAACCAAAGGCTCAAAAAGAGACAGAATCAGATTCATGGATACAAAATTAGCGGACACGGATGAAAGGCAAGCTTTAAAAAAGTGACAGCCGTCCGGCACAGAACAAGCGTCGTTTGGGACAGAATGTCTGCAGGGAAACCACACCTTCCGTCCTTTTAGGCATTATGTGTGGCCCAGATACTCTATATAAATATTAAGACTTGGCGAGGCTAGGAAGTGCAAAAGATTGATCTGGCAATGCCCTTGCATGTTTAGGAACACAGTCGGATAAAAGAAGAAACAAGACTTTCGCAAGGAAGTTAAAAGGCAGGGCGGGAAAGCACCGCGTGCGCGGGAAGAATTTCATGGTTAACAAATTCGGAAACGTTTCAACAGAGTAGGGAGAAAAATAGGGAGTTGAGAGCTTTTCTTAACCTCATCTATGCTGCCTCAAAATGCTTCCCGTCCGACGATTAAAGAGAAACGGGAAGTTTCGTTAAAAAGGTTCGCAGGACCCCCTAAGGCGTGAATGCCGACCTGACCTCGGGAATAGAAACTAGAACATGCAATTTTTCAGGATTTGTTTTGATGGATCCAGGCCAGGGGTGTCCAACCTTGGCCACTGTTAAGACCTGTGGACCTCAACTCCCAGAATTTCCTAGCCAGCCATGCTGGCTGGGGAATTCTGGGAGTTGAAGTCCACCGGTCTTAAAAATGGTGAAGGTTAGACACTCCAGCCTAAGTAGTGGCTGCTTCTGTGCTTTTGGAGACCCTTTAAACACCGCATTCGATAAAAACAAGCTTGCCCTTGAGGGTCCTCGGGTACAAAAATTGGACAGTGGGAAAGCACTTTGCAACGGGGGAGGGGGGGCTCCTCTTGGAAGATTCCTAGGATCACAGATGCTGCACAAGGAAAAGAGCAGCGAAGCTGCTTACTTACGAAATACTCAGGACCTTATCTACCAAGGATGACACTCTTGAGCAATGCTCTTCCTGGGATCGTTTCGGCAACTTCATTTTGCCCCCCCTCTCCCCCAAAAGCACAGCTGCTCACGATGCTCAAAAGCTTTCATCTGCTTCCTTCGATGACTTTTTTTCCCCTTTCTTCCACCCCCTCAAAAAAAAAAAAAAACCCCGATGATTCTTCCTGGCTCATATAAGCTACTCGGATTAAACAACTCTTAAAAGACAACTGAGGGCCAATCTTCCCGCTAGCCACGATCGGAGCGATAGCAAGTTCAATTTCATGATTCTTGTGCAGATTAAAAAAAAAAAATTAAAGATGCTAAGGCCCCATCCAGAGGCCCCGAAGCACCAGCTATTTTGCAAGAGCTGAAGGCGCCATCGCTGCCTCGCCCTCTTCCTCTTGCGAGAACGGACGACCCAACCTAAAAATTAAACGTTGGAACATCGTATTCACATTTTTTACAAACACGGATTAGATGCATGGAAACGGACTTTGCATAGCATTCTTTTCCTCCCAGTTCTCACAGAGCTGTTGTTGGTTTTTTTGCACTTGCAACTGATGGGTTCCAGGAGAGCGCGCACTCCTAAATAGGAACACCATTTCAGATTTACGAGAGGGATTACGATCTCACTGAAGAGGAAAGAAAGAGGTGAACACTTTATCCAACCGTTAAGTTTGCAAAGTTGCATCTTTTCTATTAAAGAATTTCTTTCCGGGCCCACAGCAAAAAGGACAAGAATTCCCCCCAAATTTAAACTTCTTGTCCTTAGATCTGGGATAAGGCAGATTCTTGTCCCTCGAGTAATTAAGTGCATTATTAAACACCGCTTTTGTTTTTTGTTTGTTTTTACATTATTGCTAGATCTAACCCAAAGTTATCATTCATTCTTTGAATCCATATAGCAAAATGGTGAGAGTTTCACCACCATACAATGGAAAGGCTGGCTTGTTGGAAAATATTTTCCCCAAAACAGAAAGAGAGAGAGAGAAAGAAAAAGAATAAAACATCCAGGATGAAAAAAAGGAAAAAAAAATTCTTCCAGTTAAGTTTTCTTCCACCGTTAATCCGCACGTAAAGAGGTGTGTGGAATCCAAAGCGGTCTGTTTTCTCCCAATAAATATTTAAAATAAAAGTTCCAAGCTGTGAAGAAGGCAGTCCAGACTGGCAAGAGGTTCATCAGCTTTTTAGTCCAAGGAGATGATATCGGGAACGTTGCTCCCACCGCTGCTGCTGCTGCTGGTGAGCACGGCCGTCTCGGTCCGGCCCGAAGAGCTAACGCGAGGGCTGCTTTCGACCGGGCTGGAGGAGGTGAGGAGGTTGCCAGATGTGGTATTTGCTGGCAAGGTCGAGGCGAGACTATCCAAAAACATAGGAGCACAGTACTGCTTGAAACAAACAATGGTGGAGGTAAGGGAGAGAGACTAGATGCAAGGGGGGAGAACAGCACACGCACCTCAGCCACAGCTATTCAATTACACCAAGGTTTTAAAAAAGTGTTTCTCAACGACACGATGCGTGGACTTCGACTCCCAGAATTCCCCAGCCAGCAGGGCTGGCTGGGGAATTCTGGGAATTGAAGTCCAGGCACCTTATAATTAAAGAAACACTGATCTGGATGGAGATTCTCAACCATCCAGGTCGTGGATTATCCCAAAGGTGCTTTTCGTTAAAAGGCAACTTGGGCCTTCTCGATTTTGGAAACGTTTTGCTTCGCATCCAAGTACCGAAGAAGTTTCCTGGGTGAGAAATGAAATGTTTTTTTTCAAGGGGGGAAAAAAATACAAAACACCAAGAAGCCAGTTGCCTTTTGGAAAAGCACCTTTGGGACATTGAACTGGACTGAGACCACCCTGGTCGAGTCCAGAGCAGCAGTGGGAAAACTGCGAGACATCTACGCCAGTGTTTCCCAAACTTGACAATTTTAAGGCATGTGGACTTCAACTCCCAGAATTCCACAGCCAGCGTTGCTGGCTGTGGAATTCTGGGAGTTGAAGTCCTCATGCCTTAAAATTATCAAGTTTGGGAAACACTGATCTACACGATTATCATGCAAATAGACTCCTAGGCTTATAAACCCAGGAGGGGAGAGAGACAGAGAGAGAGACTCATTATGGCAAGGGTCCCCAACCCCCGGTCTGTAGACTGGTACCGGCCCGCGGCATGCCAGCAACCGCTCCGCACAAACAAGCAAAGCCCCATCTGCGGGATGCAGGCAGCACACGAAACCACGCACCCTCCGGTCCGTGAGAAAAAAAACCTCTCTCCACGGAACCGGTCCGTGGTGCCCAAAAGGTTGGGGACCTCTGGATTATAGGACCTTTCCCCCCAAATTTAGATAAAGCATTCCTGATTCCCGATAGCAAATGAAAACAAAAGCTTGATGCAATACAATAAAAACCCAAGGACTTTTTTTTTTTTTTTAAAGAGAGATGGTCAAGAGAACAGACATATAAGCGCATAAAAACAATCCCAAAGCCTGCCTAAGTCTAAGGCTTGGGGGAAAGAGCCAGCTCTTTTGAGGCTTGCTTGAAGACAAGAGGACCCAGATTGTTGGGGGCAATGTAAATATATATATACATTGCTTCCTGGTGTACACCGCTTAGAGAGTGCTTGCACTTAAAGCGGTATATAAGTCTCATAAATAAATAAACAAAACAGGCTTGGAGAGGCTTGTCCAAATCTTCAAGTGGCAGAGGACCAACGCTGTGGCAGAAAAGGCACTCTGGACTCCGATAAGTTGGCACTGCTTACTAGATGCCAACCATGTCACAGCTTATGGGATGACAAAAAAAAAAAAAACAACCCTCTATGGGAGAAAGAATTGCCCCTTGAAAAACCTGGGACCCCATAAGTCAGGGATCCCCAACCTATGGGCCGTGGCCTATTAACCACAGGGCTGCGGGACAGTGCGCACACGTGTGCACCCACTCACGCTAGCGTCCACAGACCTGTTTGCGCATGCGTGAGGCTAGCAGCAGCGCCTAGCACCTGCACACCAGCACAAATGGCACCACTAGTGCAGGTTGTGTGGCCCATTTGTACATGCACGGAGGGCTAGCGGAAGTGGCTAGTGCCTGCACGCCTGCACAAACAGGGCCACTAGCGCCATGCAGGTTGTGTGATCCCTTTCCGCCTGCACGACTGCGTACGGGGCCACTAGTGCCATGCGGATGTGGTCCCGTTAACGTGCGCGTCTCCACAGGGGCACAATTTTCCCAAGTGCTCCCTTTCCCTCCAGGCTACCAGAATGAAAAAGTGGGTGACCTCTGCCACAGGTGACCTTTATAGCACCTTGAATTACATCCAGAGGTCTGCCAGTAGCCCCTGCGGCTTCCCTAGTAGAAATATCAAGAGGGGCGTAGTAACAAGGCCCATCCATTACTACTGCATTCTGGGCCAGCTGTAACTTCTGAGAGAGAGAGAACAGTCCCCCTCTAAAGTGTGTTGGTAGTTGTCCAGATGAGGGAAAAATATCCTTACAACGAAACCAAATTGGCATTGACGTAAACTATTGGTAGGGCTCAGAAGCGGTATGGAGAATTTTGGAGAAGACATTGGATTTTACTGATCTATGGCAGGGGTATGCAACCTTGGCTCTTTTATGACTTGTGGACTTCAACTCCCAGAATTCCCGAGCCAGCCATGCTGAGGGGAAAGAGAGAGGTTTCCAAGCTGAGCCAGGCTGGCTCAGGAATTCTGGGAGTTGAAGTCCACCAGTCATAGAAGAGCCAAGGTTGCCTACCCCTGGTCTATCGAAAGAGTTGAAAGTGACAGTTAGAGGAAGGAACCCATCAAGCATCAAGACAACTGGAGCACTCTGCTCAATATGAAGTGCAGAAGTCTTAGAGCTGCAGAAAACGTCCAATTGCAGTTATTGTCCCCAAAAGGTAGGATATAAACTGTCAGATTTGGAATCCCAATCATTTACGTCTATGCCATTTTCATTTGCTTTCTTATTTACAAGAATGTGTTCGGTCAAAAAAGAGTCTGCTGTGGAATAAAAAAAATGGCGGATGCCATGGATTTCTGTCGGTGTCAATTTTGCTTACGACAAATTGGAATTCTATGGGGGTGGAGAAACAATTAAGAGGGACCCAATGCTTTTGGCCACATCTGTACAGCTGTGGATCGTTACTGTAGCGGTCCCTCAACCTGTGGCGTGGCTTCTGTGAGACCAGAGGTGTCCAACCTTGGCCACTTTAAGACTTGTGGACTTCAACTTCCAGAATTCTCCAGCCAGGCTTCCCAGGCTCAATCCAGGAGGATATCAGGACTGATGGTATCAAAAGCTGATGAAAGCTCAAGAAAAACTGGGAATCTACTCAAGGGACATATATATTTAATAATAATAATAGAGTTGGAAGGGACCTTGGAGGTCATCTAGTCCAACCCTCTGCTCAGGCAGGAAACCTTATACCATTTCAGACAAATGGCTGTCCAGTCTCTTCTTTAAAACTTTCAATGTTGGAGCATTCACTGCTTCTGGAGGCAGGTTGTTCCACTGGTTAACTGTTCTCACTATTGGGAAATTTCTCTTTATTTCTAGGTTGCTTCTCTCCTTGATTAGTTTCCACCCATTGCTTCTTGTCCTGCCTTCAGGCGCTTTGGAGAATAGCTTGACTCCCTCTTCTTTGGGGCAGCCCCTGAGATACTCAAACTACATGTCACCCCTAGTTTTCCTTTTCATTCAACTAGACATACCCAATTCCTGCAACCGTTCTTCATATGTTTTAGCCGCCAGTCCCCTGATCATCTCTGCTGCTCTTCTCTGTACTGTTTCTAGAGTATTTATTTTGTATTGTTTTAATTATTATTATTTTCACATTTTATGCTGTATACTGCCCAGAGATGCTTGTGGAGGTGGAGAAAGCCAATAAATAATAAACAGCTGCCCCCACCTCTCTTCCTGTCTTCTTGTCTGAGATAATGCAACCTTTAAACTAACACGTCTGGATGACAGAGAAATCACGGGAGTCGTGTAGTTTAATTGCACAGCCACAACTGTAGCGCTAGCTCTTCTCGGAGGCCTTCCAACTTCTCATTTCAAACTCATTCCAGCTTAAGTCAGGTCTCTGTGAATGGGAAAAGCTGATCAGAAGCAGTTAAGGTCCTTACCTGTGGATCAACTGGGATTAAAGAGAGAAAATCCAAGCCTAAGGAGACAAGAAACACATGTGCCTTCGGTAAATAACGTGTTGTACGAAAGGATACATGAGATGACATGCTGTGATCATGGACCACAGGAGATGAAAAGGCTGGGCAAGGGGAGAAAATTCAAAACGTCCCTGAATCACCACACCCTCTGAGCGACCTGGGACGGGCTAAACTGCAAATAGTCCTCCGTTTACGACCAACAATTGATCCCCAAATTTCCGTTGCTAAGCAAAACAAGTTGTTAACTGATATTGGAATACTGCTATCCTGTCCCCCCTCGTCCTTCTTTTCATTAAACCAGACATACCCAATTCCAGCAACCGTTCCTTATATGCTTCAGCCTCCAGCTATGACTTTCTCTATTTATTATTGTTGTTGTTATTATTATTATTATGGATCATCGCACAGTCAGCCAGATGTTCAGACTGGATTTGGCATTTTTGTCTACCTATCGAGTCCTTACCCAGGACCTGGGATAGGCAGATGTGGATGTTTGATGGTATTACAGATATCGTCGCAGGATGGAAGCAGTTCCTAATAAGGCCGCCTTTTGCAACTGACTAATAGCGAATTTATCAATGCCAATTGTGTTCAAGTGGTGCTCCAGTTGTTTTGGGATTGCACCCAAGGAGCCTATGACTATTGGTACTACCCTTGTTTGCTTTTGCCACAGTCTTTCTATTTCTATTTGTAGGTCTTTGTGTTTTGTTATCTTCTCCAGTTCTTTCTCTTCTATTCTGCTGTCTCCAGGCACTGCCACATCCACTATCCAGACTTTTTTGTCTTTCTTATCGACAATTGTTAAGTCTGGGGTGTTATGTTGCAGGTGCTTGTCTGTTTGAATTCTGAAGTCCCAGAGCAGTTTAATTTTATTATTTTCTATGACTTTCTCTATTTTATGATCCCACCAGTTTTTGCTTACAGGCAAATGATATTTTTTGCAGATCTTCCAATGCACCATTGTTGCTACTTTGTCATGCCGCTGCTTGTAATCAGTTTGTGCAATCTTCTTGCAACAGCTTACCAAGTGGTCCACTGTTTCTTCAGCTTCTTTGCATAGGCAGCACTATTATTATTATTATTATTATTATTATTATTATTATTATTATTATTATTATTATTATTATTATTATTATTATTATTATTATTATTACCACCACCTCCAACTCTCATCCTGTGATGCGTTGCAGCTCACAATCCCAATCGGTTCCAAAAACCAAATGTGCACTTACCAGGCAAGTCAGACGAAATGCTGGATATGGGTGGATTGTGGAAGGGCACAGAGTAGCCTGTTAACGACGGGGCGATGGCCGTAGAATCCACCGTACTGACGCCCGGGACTCGTACAGCTGCTGGCTGATACACAAGGACACTGGTTGGGGGGAGAAACAAACAAACAAACAAAAGCAGGTGAAACGTTAAAAGAAACCAGAAGTTACCCGAAAGAGAGGTAAGGCAGCGTGCGACAGTGTCCTATTGTCCGTAAGGCCACCAGGGGGAGTCCTTGACTTACGACAGTTCATTCAGTGACCGTTCAAAGAGACGACAGCACCAGTAAAAGAGGCTTAAGACCGTTTTGCACACTTCATGAGCTTTGCAGCCTCCCCTGCGGGTCAGAGGAACAAAATTCGGACGCTTGGCAACTGACTCGTATTTATGACGGTCGCTGTGTCCCGGGGTCATGTGATCCCTTTTGGCCATCTTCTGACAAGCAGGAAGCCAGAGTCACTTAACAACCACGTGACCCACTTAACAACTGCTGCGATAAAAACGGGGCCAAACTCACTTAACAAATGTCTTGCTTAGCAACAGAAACTTTGGGCTCAATGACGGCCGTACGCCAAGGACTACCAGTGCAATATCACACCAAAAGCACTCAGGTCGGTCACTGGGAGAAGCCCAGATCTGTCAAGTCCGAATTTACATCTGTTCAAGGGGTCCAGCAGAGAGCTTGGCTGTTTCCCCGCAGACATTTCATTACCCAACTACAGGCAGTCCTGGACTTACGACAGTTCACTGAGTGGCCGTTCTAAGTTACAACGGCCCAGAAAAAAAGTGACTTAGGACCATTTACGGCCACTGTAGCAACCCCCGGGGTCGCAGGATCAAAATTCAGGCGCTTCACAACCGACTCGTATTTATGACGGTCGCAGTGTCCCCGGGGTCCATCGCCTTTCTCCGACGAGCAACGTCGATGGGGAAAGCCAGAGGCACTTAGCAACCGCGTGACTAACTTGACCAGTGCAGGGATTCCCTTAACAACCGGGGCGAGAAAGGTTGTAAAATGGGCCGAAGACTCACTTGGCCCGTCTCCCTTAGCGACAGACATTTTGGGTCCAATTGGGGTCGTTGTAAGTCAAGGACTGCCCGTATCCTCCTCTACTGGTAAATGAGGAAGCTTCGCCCAGCTAAACCTGGTTCCTAAACCGGTGGGAGAGCCAGGAAACCTCAACGCAAGACGGAGAAAAGGGACCCACAAGAGCCCAGGAAGCCCCCCGACCTCCAGGATCCCTCCCAGCCCATCGTCCCCAGCCGAGGAAAAGGAACCAACCCTTTCGTGGGACTCGCTTGGGTGTCTGACATGTAGATGCACTTCCGCTTGGGCGGGGCGTCCTCCTCTTCCTCGGAGGAACTTTCCACAGTCAGATCGATGACGTCCACCTTCTTCTTGCTGACCTCGCCGGCCGGGCTGGAGCCCTGCTTGCCCATCACGGCGGCGCCCGGAGCGTGCAGAACTGAGGAGGAAAGAGAGCAGCGGCCACTGAACGCGACGGACTCGTCCTTCCGTCCTTCTGTGGTCAGTAAAAGGAGGACCCAGATCATCCCTCCCTCCCTCCCCTTCCTTTCATCCCTCCCTCTCTGAAGGCACAGTGGTTAGAATTGCAGGCAGACTCTGCCCATAGCCTGGAGTTTGATCCTGACGGGGCTCCAGGTTGACTCAGCCTTCCATCTTTCTGAGGTCAGTAAAAGGAGGACCCAGATCCATCCATCCATCCATCCTCCCTCCCTCTCTGAAGGCGCAGTGGTTAGAATGCAGTATTGCAGGCAGACTCTGCCCACAGCCTGGAGTTCAATCCTGATGGTGCTCCAGGTTGACTTGGCCTTCCATCCTTCCAAGCTCGGTAAAAGGAGGACCCAGATCCATCCATCCATCCTTTCCTTCCTTCCTCCCTTCCTTTCTTCCCTCCCTCTCTGAAGGCCCAGTGGTTAGAATGCAGCATTGCAGGCAGACTCTGCCCACAGCCTGGAGTTCGATCCTGACGGGGGTCTAGTTTGACTTGGCCTTCCATCCTTCGAAGCTTGGTAAAAAGAGGACCCAGATCCATCCATCCATCCATCCATCCTTGCTTCATTCCTTCCTTCCTTCCTCCCTCCCCTCTCTGAAGGCGCAGTGATTAGAATGCAGTATTGCAGGCAGACTCTGCCCACAGCCTGGAGTTCGATCCTGACGGGGCTCTAGTTTGATTCGGCCTTCCATCCTTTGAAGCTTGGTAAAAGGAGGACCCAGGTCTGTCCGTCCATCCATCCATCCATCCTTGCTTCCTTCCTTCCTCCCTTCCTTCCCTCTCTGAAGGCGCAGTGATTAGAACGCAGTATTGCAGGCTGACTCTGCCCACAGCCTGGAGTTTGATCTTGACGGGGCTCAAGGTTGACTCGGCCTTCCGAGGTCAGTAAAAGGAGGACCCAGAGGGTTGGGGGTAAATAGGCTGACATTGTAAACGGCTTAGAGAAGGCTGGAAAGTCCTGTGAAGCGGGAGAAAAGTCTAAGTGCTGTTGCTATTGCTAACTTCACACTGTGAAATGCTGTGCAGTGATGCTCTCGTTCAGAGTTATGGTTTGCTGCTCTTCCACATTTCTTTCTTTTCTTTTTTTTTAAAGGGGGGGGGGAAATAGCTGCCTTTTGAGACTAGACAAGGGACCAGGAAAGAACCAAGGATCCATTTATCCATTTAAGAGGAAGGCCATTTTCAATGGGACACCCTTCCCTTTTGCAACCAGCCGGTTCTCCTGTCTATTTTGTCTTTCTTCAGACTCATTTTAACTGCAGTTAACGACATATTCTCCCTGAAGTCAGAACAGAATCTGTGTTCTTAGCCAAAGCTTCCTTCCTCTGAGAGGGGGGATGGAAAGCAGGTATTTACTGGAGTTTGTCAAAGAAGGGGGAAAAAAAAACACATTTGTGCATACAGTGCAACAGTCACACCAACGGCAACAGGGTAAGCCACTTGTCATGTGTCTGATTAACGAAACACTTCAAAGAACTTTCAGGCATTTTTTTTAACCTAAAAAGCCTTTATTAGTGTTACAGAGATGTCAGCACGGCATGGTGGAAATGCCAAGATCTGAATTTCCCGTCCTTTGCACATAACATTCCAGGCATTTCTCGTCCCCTATTTTGGGGTCATGGTTCACATCTTCCAATTAACTGGGAGGGCAAAGATTCACTTCCGTTTCTTTTTCCCGGGCTTTTCTTATATTCTCCTCCCCTTTCGCTGTCACCTGATTTAACTCTAAAAATACCAGACAGTTCTGCATATATTGTCAAAGCAAGAATATTTAATATTAGCAGCGTTGACACTACTAGTATATAAAGCAAACCCCACTCCCTTCTAGCACTGATAATGTTACCTAGTTGGGTAATGAAACGTCTGCAAGGGAACAATCAAGCTCAGAGAGCTGAAGGACCCACAGTACAGGTAATCCCCAAGTTACAAGCATTCCCTTAACGCTCGTTCGAAGTTATGAGAGGAGCACCCCCTAGTGCTTGCGGCACCACGGCAGTCGTTCGCCCTTCCGAGCGACCAGAGGCGCTTCGACACTCACCCTGGCTATTCCCTCCCTCCCCGGGTACTCATCTGGCAAAGATCCAGATCCTTCACTTACTCAGCTACTTGGCCTTCGGTGTGTTTGCGGAGAATGGAGGTCTAAAGTAACACTAGATCACATGGGATCAGTGGGGCGAGATCTCACGCTATGCATCTCGCTTGATCTCATGGTACTTTAGGCCTCTGTTCTCTGCAACATAGAACCGAAGCCGTGGGACACTTCCATGGCGCTACAAAGGCTGGATCTGGGGGTTGGAGGCCTTTTCCGGGTTGCTGCCGTCCGCATGTGACATCGTGGGACACTTCCGTGGCCCAATCCAGGCTCCGGAGACCTTCTCCAGGCCGCTGCCGACTAGATCAGGCCGCCGAAGGGAAGCAACCCTCGGCCTCACTTCCAGATGGCAGCAATCTGGAAAAGGCCTCCGACAACCCAATCCGGTCTTAGATCCGCGGAAGCATCACCCGGCCTTAGATCCAGGCGGCAGCAGGAACCATGGCAGAGAGGAGACGGATCTTTTCCAGGTGAGTCTGGCGCAGCAGGAAGGGAGGTATGAGGTATCCTAGAGGGTTGGGGAGACCTTGGGGGCCTGTTCCATCAGTAGCCTCCCCCCCATGGCCTTCCCCACCCTGAGATACCTCATGTGCACGAACGAGCTGCTTGCGTCTTAACGAGCAAGGAAACGACCTTGTTCGAGGTACGAGATTCACTCCGAGTTTTCGAGTTACGAGTGGAATGGGCAGGCTCCATTACAGGCGTAGCTCGAGGATTACCTGTAGTGACAGAGTTTCTTCTTGAGGTGCAAAAATGGCTATTGTTTTTACTTGGGTCCAACTTTTGCTACTTTTTCCTCAAAATGAATCACACCCAGTTCCACAGCGGGACACTGCTGGGGACAATTATGTCAAAAAGCCTTATACCTCTGTAGTCATCCAGAAAATATAGAGTTTTCATCATCATATTTTCATTTCAATCTCTGTTGTAGTGCAAAGTTTATTTTTGGGATCTCTGAGAGTACGTTCCCTGTTCCTTTTTTGTTTTATTTAATGAATAAAAGGGGCGTTGTCTTACCTGAACGCCTTTTCTCAGCATGACGATGGAGAATCTGCCAATGGGTTCTGCTTGTCTTCTGCCCGTAGACTAAGTTAGCCAATTTTGCCATGACTCTCCTCCTGGGTCCTCCCTTTCCCAGTCTCGACTCAGGCGAAGCTATTGGCTGTGTTTCCGGTGTGTTGGCTCAATCTTTTCCCAGCACAGGACCTGACTGGCCCTAAGGGTGGGAGTGGATTCTCCATCGTCATGCTGAGAAAAGGTGTTCAGGTAAGACAACACACCTTCTCCAGCATGATGAGTGGAGAATCCACCAATGGGACGTACCAAAGCCTCACTGTCCCTGTGGGTGGGAAACCATCTGGGCCTGTGTCCCACTCCCTGACACTATGCATTGGAGGACCCTCCTGCCAAATGAAGCCTCTGCCGCAAACTTATCTAGCTTGTAGTATCTTATAAAAGGGGAAGGTGACGCCCACGTTGCCGCCCTATATATTTCCTCAATCGGTGCCTGAGTCACTCACACTGCTGATGTTGCAGCGCTGCAAGTGGAGTGGGCAGTGATTTGTCTAGGAACTGCTAGTGACTGCTCCTGGTATGACTGTGCTATGCACCTCCGGATCCACCTGCTGATTGTGGATGCTGTGACCCTTTGATCCGTTTAGTGGGAGTGGAAGAAAATGAACAGGGCCTCCAATTTACGGAAGGGTGCCGTTCGCTGTATGTATTGCCTTAAAGCCCTGTGAACGTTCAAGGTGTGCCATTTGCGCTCCAATTCACGGGAGGGCTGAGGGCAAAAATGTGGTAGCACCACCTCTTGTGCCCTGTGGAATAGGGAATTGACCTTGGAAATGAAGGACGGGTCCAGGCGTAGGATCACCCTGTCCGTATGGAAGGTACAGAGATCTTCTCTAACTGATACTGCTGCCAATTCTGAAATGCGCCTTCCTGAAGTAACGGCAACTAGAAATGCGACCTTAAGGGTCAGGTACTGCAATGTGCAGGTCCGGACACGTTCAAATGGAGTAGAATAGCCTGTAGGACCTTAGACAGATCCCAGGAGGGATATCTGTGCACCACGGGTGGTCTGTTGTTTGTTGCACCCTTAATAAAGGCTCGCACCACTGGGTGTTTGGCCAGTGGTTCAGAGTTGCCATATGTGAGAATAGTGGACAGGGCGACTGTCCACTATTGGGTGCTAGGCCCCTATCTAGACCCTCCCGTAAGTAGTCTAAGGGCCTTGGAATAGTGATACTAAAGGGGTCTAGCTGCTGCCTTGCACATCAACTGCAGTAATTTCTCCACGTGGAATCGTAAATTCTGTTAGTTGTAGGCCTTCTTGAGGCCTGGATTGTCTTAATGACTCTTTGTGAATAGTTCTCCCCTTCTAAGAGGCTCCGCTCAAGTGCCAGGCGGCTAGTTGGAGCCACTGTGGCTCTGAATGCAGTAGAGTCCCTGGCTGAGTGAGATTTGATCATGCGGAATCCTCCACGGCAGGGATGCAGAAAGGCTTACAAGGTCGGCAAACCACGGCCATCTTGGCCAGTGTGGTGCAATGAGAATTACCTCTGCTTGTTTCTGCAATATCTTTCGGATGGTTGCTTGTATCAGAGGAAGCGGTGGGAAAGCATATAGCAACCCTTCCGGCCAGTATCCCCGAAGTGCATCTGCTCTCTCCGCCCCGATAACGGAAAACGGGAGAAGAACCTCAGGAGCTGAGCATTTTTGGGGCTGGCAAATAGGTCCAGTACTGGGTTGCCGAACCTCTCTGATGCCTCCCTAAAGAGAGCAGGGTGCAGGATCCACTCTGAGTGGTTTATTGTCGCCCTGCTCAGGAAGTCCGCCGGTTGATTTGCTTCTCCTGATATGTGCTCGGCCTTGAGGGAGACTAGGTTGCTCTCGGCCCAGGTTCCCAGCGATTGGGCCTCGGTCATGAGGGACCGGGACCATGTGCCCCCCGTCAGTTGACGGGGGCCTTGGCCGCCACGTTGTCTGTGAGAATCAAGACGTGCTGATCTGCCACTGCGTTGTGAAAGTGGCGGAGGGCCAGGTGTATGACTCTAACCAGTTTATGTTGTGTTTTAGATCCTCCTTTGACCATTGGCCCTGTGCCAGATGTGATTGTAGGTGTGCTCCCCAACCAAACAGACTGGTGTCCGTGGTCAGAACGACTTGGTCGGTCTCCTTGAACATGTGTCGCTTTTCCACCACTGGGGATGACCACCACTGGAGCGACTTCAGGACCTTTGGTGGACCCTTACTCTTCAGTTGGAGGAGCTGATTCTCCTTTTTTGGAACGGGAGAAGGAACCACTGCAGATCTCTGGAATGTAGCCGTGCCCAGAGCACAATTGGTAGACATGAAATCATCTTTCCCAGCAAGTGGGAAAGTGTATCTAGTGTTGTGGCTCGCTTCTTTCGAATCAGCCTGACCAGGGCTCAAATGCTGTTTTGTTGTTCTTGAGAGAGGTAGACCTTGTACTTTACGGTATCTATCACAGCTCCCAGGTGAAGAAGATGGGTCAATGGGACTGTCTGACTCTTTTGAAAATTTACTGAGAAACCGTGTTCCTAAAGGGTTGTTAGGGTCAGTATCAGATCTGACTGTGCTGATTGAACTGACGAGGATTGGATTAGAATGTCGTCCAGATAGCATTGGATGAGCACAGGAATTGTTCACAGATGTGCGGCGAATGTCGCCAGTTACCTTTGTGAATACTCTAGGAGCTGAAGAAAGTCCAAAGGGCAGGGCCCTGTATTGAAAATGCCGCCCTGCGTGACAGAACCTGAGAAACCTTCGGTGTTCCAGAAGTATGGGAATGTGAAGGTAAGCCTCTGTCAGATCTATGGACGTCAGGAAGTCTCCCTTTCTGATGCCTGCTAATATTGACTGGAGAGTTTGCATTTGGAAATTTCTGTATGCCAAGTGGTTGTTTGGACTTTTTAAGTCTAGAATTGCTCTCCACCCTCTCCCCCCCCCAAACTCTTTGGGACTATAAATAAGATGGAATAGAATCCCTGTCCCTGCTGCCCTTTTTCTACCAGTTCTATGGCCTGGATGTCCAGGAGGTGATGGATGGCCTCCTTGATAAGGTTCCTCTTGGTCAGATCTTTTGGAGATGGGCAAGGGACGAAGCGTTTCGGGGGTTTGGAGATGAATTCCAGTGAGAGGCCAAATCTGACGGTATTTAGGACCCAAAGGTCCGTGGTGGTGGCTTGCCATTTGTGAGCAAAAAGAGCTAGCCTGACACCAATGGGGGAGTCCTCCCCGTCACTTGGATTTTTGGAAGGGGCGGCCCCCTGCTCCTCGAAAGGGTCGTTGTGACTGGAATTGTTGTCTGAATCTGTCCCTGTTGCCAGTTCTATCACTCTGTCAGTCTGACCTGGACTGATAGGGACGGGAAAAAGAGTTTTGTGCTGGGCCTGCTTCAGATCGAAAGGACGGCCTGTGAGGGTAGGAAGAGACTCTCCGTTCTCCTTGACAGGTGGGCCAATATTTTGCGTTTGTCCTTGTTCTCTGTCAGATAAGGATTAAGGGCCTCATCGAAAAGCAGGTCACCCTTGTAGGGCGCTGCCGCCATCCACCACTTTGCCTTAATGTCGACTCGCCACTGTCTGCAGCAATCTGTGTGCTGCAGTGTTGTACGCTATTGCCCTTGCAGAATAGTTTGCTGCTTGTAAGGATGAATCTGCCATCAACTCTGCTACCGCCATTAACCTTCTTAAGTCCTGGTGGATTCTCTCCTCCTCTGGAGAGGTCCTCGCCTGGAGTTGGCGCAGCCAGAGCAGCAAAGTCCTAGCGAAAAAGGAGGTAGAGATGGCTGCCTTGATTGTCCATGCCGAGGTCTGGTGTGCCCTGCAGAAGGTGAGATCCGCCTTCTTATCCTCTGATTTCAGGGCCTCCGCCGCATCCCCAGTTACCATGGAGAAAAAAGAGCAGCTAGAGGTACATCTACTGTCGGAATCTCTAGTACCTCCAATAAGGCCGGATTTATGTTGAACAGCTTCTTGTCTGTCCCCCCCCCCCCAATTGGGAGGAAAGAACCTGGTGCCACCATATTATTCTGAATTGTATCAAAGAAGAGAGGGAGACAGGGAATAAATTGTTGTGTGTAAATGGGCTGTGAGAACACCCTGTTGTTTGTGACCTGACTAGTTGAAGGTCCCTCCTGAGGAAGCAAAAGTCTCTCAATCTTTGTGGTGCTGCTGGCCTTTTGGAGTAGGGACTTGAATAGAGTCGGGTGAAAGAGACCCACGAATGGTGGGGGATCTGGGGATATATCATCGTCCTCTGACAGCCCGATCCGTTTGGTCATAGTCCTGTGCAGGAGACCTCCTGCCTCTAGAGGATCGAGAAGGGGAAATTGAGTCCTGGTACACAGAGGCTTCCTCTTGGGACAGGTGAGAATGGTCTCTTGAAACCACAGACCCGGCTCTGGAGCAATGATGTCTTGAAGAGGCCATAGCCTGGCCGACGGCCTGAGATATCATGGATTGTAAGTGTTCTGACGACAATGCTCCACAACTGTTTGAGAGAGACGGACCTGTTGCTGTCCCTGGGCCTTCAGGCCCTGCACATAGAGATCTGATTGTTTGTTCTGTGTCAGCCTCTATTTCCGGAGGTTCCTGTCTAGGCTTCATTGGGCCAAATATTTCTTTCTCCTTGTAAGAGGGTGGGACTAGACCGTCTTCTGCTGTGTTTTGCCTCTTTTCGGCTCTAAAAAACTGTTTTTCCAGAGCCTGGTGTCGACGTTTGTCCTCCTTGTCCGCTGCCTTGGAAGGCCTTTTGCCAGATATTGCTTTGGCCTTGGTCCTGCCCGCCGCCTCCTGGTTGGATGATCTTGGCCTCTTACGACCAGGAGGGCTAATGGAGGCTTCCTGTGTTGTCTGGGCAGCGGTTGTGTCTGCCATTGGTTAAAAAAAAAGAGAGAGATATCTCAGCGCAAGACTGAGAGAAATCTCTATTAAGAGGCCTGGTGAGGGTCCAGTCCAGGGTACAATCTGTTGCCAATGTTAACAGGTTCCAATGACTGACTCTCACTTTCTTCTTCATATACATACATACATACATATTTATTAGCATAGCTAGGAAGAGCGAAGGCACAACTTGCCTCCAATTGCCTTGAGCAAGGAGCCCAATTTGAATACTCCCTTGCCTCCCCCGCTCCAAAGAACACGTGGAACCAAGGTGGCGGTCCCATCCCCCTTGTTCTCTCTCTCTCTCTCTCTCTCTCTCTCTCTCTCTCTCTCTCCCCGCAGCTCAGCTGAGTTCCTCTACCTACTGGCTGGGCTCCGGTAATTAAAAAACCCTTCGGAGATTTTAGGCTGCCCACCGATCGGCAGAGCTTCAGGGAGGCCGCGGGAGTCCTTTATCTCTCCGCGGATCAGCTGGGCTTCGTAGGAAGCCGTGGGAATGTGGTAAGTCTCCGCAGATCAGCTGGTTTCGGGGGAGGGGCCACGGGAAGCCTTTTAGCTTTCCATAGCTCGACAGACTTTGGGAAAAAAACCGTGAGAGTCCTAATTCAGAACAGATCAGCTGGCCTTCGGGGGAATCCTCGTGGAGTTTTATTCCAGCGTTTGATAATAGGCTGAATTTTGGGAAGCTCGGCTGTTGTTCCGGGGTAGCAAAAAGGACCAGTGAGCTCCCTGTGGAGGGGAGGGGGGGAAGGATTGAGGAAGAGTGGAGAGGAAGCCTCCCTTCACCCCAGAGCTCATGCGGTGCTAAAATGGCGTCCGGCTCCTTGTTCTCCCCCCGACGATCGGCTGGGCTAAAACAAGCCTGGCGGCTGCGCTGCAATCAACAGGGATGGGAAAAACGAACAGCTGTTCGTTTTCCACTCCTCTCTCCCTCTTTCTGTAAGGAAAAAGTGAAAATATGACCTGATGTAGCGATCTGATCCTGGAGCCAAGATGAATCTGTCTGTTCGGGCTAAAGACTAAGTCAAGACTGGGAAAGGGAGGACCCAGGAGGAGAGGCGTGGCAAAATTGGCTGACTTAGTCTACGCACAGAAGACAAGCAGAACCCATTGGTGGATTCTCCACTCGTCATGCTGGAGAAAAGATAGGGAAAGGAGACCCCTTGGGAGCGTTTGTGGACTCTAGGACAGATGTCAGTAAAGAGTAAAAATAGGCGCCAGTTTGGTCTAGTTTAGTACTTAAGGTGCCAGGCTAAAAAGTTGGGAGTTCTAGCCCTGCCTTAGCTGTGAAAGTCAGCTAGGTGACTTTAGGCCAATCACCAGGGGCTGGTGAGTTCCAGTCCCGCTTTACGCACAAAAGCCAGTTGGGTGACTTTGGGCCAATCACCAGGGGCTGGTGAGTTCTAGTCCTGCCTTAGTCATGAAGGGCAGCTGGGTGACTTTGGGCCAATCACCAGGAGACGGAGAGTTCTAGTCCCGCCTTAACCATGAAAGCCAGCTGGGTGATTCTGGGCCAATCACCAGGAGACGGAGAGTTCTAGTCCCGCCTTAACCATGAAAGCCAGCTGGGTGACTTTGGGCCAATCACCAGGAGACAGTGAGCTCTAGTCCGTTAACCATGAAAGCCAGGTGGGTGACCTTGGACCAATCCCTCTCTCTCAGTCCAACCTGCCTCACAGGCTTGTTGCTGTGGAAAAAATAGGAGGAAGACGTGTTGGACATTTTCGCCACCTCGGGTTGTTTGTCAGGCAGGATACAAACCAATCAATAAAATAAAAATACTCAAAAAGCAGGGAACTCAGGAAAACCTTCCCCACCCACCGGTAGGAAGGAAGCTTTTTGGTTAAGGCAGCAGTTCCTCTCTCTTAGTAGATTACAATACTCAGGGCTGCAACCACTCACTTCACCTCCCCCATTTCAACCGCCAAGGCCCAGTGGGAAGGTTCCCTTCCCCATCTGCCTCTGCTCACCTTGCCGTGTGCTTCAGGAAGGGTGTGTTATGGTCTCTTGTTATCGGAAAAAGCTAGAGGAGTACCAAGTTCAACCCAGATTGGCGGGGGTAACTTCCCAGCCCAAAGGAAGGGGGAAACCCCTACAAGTTACTTACTTTCTATTTTGGGGCACTGTGAGCTAACAACTTTTAAGGGCTCCTTCTTTGGCCTCATGGGGCACCAGGAACCGTCTTCCTGGAACTTGATCTCGTCGACGTCTGAACATTCGTTCAAAATTTCCATGAAAAGCCTAGAAGACAACATTAAATGTTAACAGGGGACAAACAGACCCAGCACACTTTTCCCTTGTGGGGGAAATACCCCACGAGAACAATCAGGCGAGGTGCTTCGGCGGAGAGAGCGTGAGTCACCCAAAGTCACCTAGCTGGCTTTCACGGCTAAGGTACGACTTGAACTCACAGTCTCCCACTTTCTAGCCTGGTGCCTTAACCACGAGATCAAACTGGCTCTCTGTTTTGTTTAGATCTGTACTTGATTTGGATACCATTAACTGGAAAAATATAAATTTACATACAGTGATTGTTTTTTGGCACATGCATTTCAGTGACCTTATTATTCTGTCATAGTCACATAGGTAACTGTTAGGTTAGATCCCGTGACCTGTTCATTGAGAAGCTGATGCCTTTTATTCCTCTATAGATATGAATTTGTTTACAATTACTTATACTTAGCCACTAAACCAGGGGTAGGTAACCTTGGCTTTTTTATGACTGGTGGACTTCAACTCCCAGAATTCCTGAGCCAGCATGGCTCAGCTTGGAAACCTCTCCCTTTGCCCTCAGCTTGGCTGACTCAGGAATTCTGGGAGTTGAAGTCCACCAGTCATGAGGGGCCATAGTTCCCTCATGCTGGCTCAGGAATTCTGGGACTTGAAGTCCACAAGTCTTAAAGTTGCCAAGTTTGAAGACCCCTGATCTTGGCTCTTTTATGACTTGTGGACCAACTCCCAGAATTCCTGAGCCAGCCATGCTGAGGGGAAAGGGAGAAGTTTCCAAGCTGAGCCATGCTGGCTCAGGAATTCTGGGAGTTGAAGTCCATGAGTCATTAAAGAGCCAAGGTTGCCTACCCCTGGTATAGGGTTTCCTGCCTGAGCATGAGGTTGAACTAGAAGACCTCCAAGGTCCCTTCCAACTATTCTGTTCTGTTCTCTCTCTATTCTACTCTATTTCTATTCCATTCTACTCTATTCCAATATCTATTCTACTCTATTCTATTCTTATTGTATTCCAATTTTATTCCATTCCATATTTTCTATCCTATCCCATTTTATTCCATTCCATTTTTTATTCTGTTCTGTTCCATATTTTTTTCTATTCTATTCCATATTTTCTATTCTATCCCATCCCATTTTATTCCATTCCATTTTCTATTCTTTCTGTTCCATTCCATATATTCTATTCTATTCTATTCTATTCTATTCTATTCTATTCTATTCTATTCTATTCTATTCTATTCTATTCTATTCTGTTCTAATTCTATTCCATATTTTCTATCCTATCCTATCCCATTTTATTCCATTCCATTTTCTATTCTGTTCTGTTCCATATATTCTATTCTATTCTATTCTATTCTATTCTATTCTATTCTATTCTATTCCATATTTTCTACCCTACCCTACCCTACCCCATTCCATTTTGTATTCTATTCCATATTCCATCAATTATTACAAGCACAGCCATGTAAAATATCTCTCCCCCCCACCCCCGCCCGCAGGCTTGGAAGGGAGGAGGCCTTAACTGGCTTCTTACCCGTCCAGGATGAGGTTCTCATACGTCGCTTTCTTATCACAGACTGGACAGATCCAGGTCGGTTTCTTCTCGTTCATTTGCAGGTAGAGAGCGGCGTCAAAGCACTGCAGGTGAGTGCAAGTCCCAGCCCGGCAGGGGATGGTCAGCCTCATTTTCCCCAGCTGGAGACCCAGCAGAGGAGAGAGAGAGAGAGAGAGAGAAGAAATTCCATTCTCAGGAAAGAAAACGTCCAGTTTTTACTGGACAAGCACTAGCACCGTCCCTTTTGCTGTGTTGTGCCCCATTCTCGCGCCGCACGGCACCCCATTTGCATAGTGGCGGTGGCACTAGTGCGAGTGGGGGTGAGTGCGTGCACTGGTCAGCCTGTTCTGCCACCCGGTGGCCAGTAGGCCCCGGACCGGTAGCGGACCCTGGACCGCAGGTTGGGGACTCCTGTTATAGGGAGCTTTGAAATCCAAGCAGAAAGTATACCTTCCACATAATGTTGCACGTAAAACTGCAGCCAGAGCAATCCACACCTTTGAGTAATGTGGCTTTCCCCCCATCATCACAGAAGCTTAATTCAATAAAAGAAAAATCAGAGGGCTTCTCCTAGCTCTACTTACAGGACACATCAGCGATACCCGCAGGCTGGTGGTAGCAATTTCACTATCTGGGTCAGCAGTGAGTTTTTCTTTAACTGGGAGGGAAAAAAAAGAACAGAAGCATTAAAAATGCAGAGGGACTGCAAACACAATCGCTCATAAAATACGACTGCTAATACAATTGCTAATAAAAGGAATGCTTTGCCTGCTTATCCTTTGAAAATCCAACGCAATATTAATATTATTTAATATTAAACTCTAAAAATAAAACCAATGAAGCTCTGTGGCGCAACTCTTGACAATTCTGTGATCAGAATTCAGACGCTCGGCAACTGACTCGTGTTTACGACGGTTGCAGCATCCCGGGGTGACGCGATCTCCTTTTGCGACCTTCTGACAAGCAAAGTCAATGGGGGGGGGAAGCCAGATTCACTTAACAACCACGTTGCTAACTTAACAACCGCAGTGATCCACTTAACAACTATGGCCAGAAAGGTCAATCAATGGGGCAAAATTCGCTTAACGTCTCAGAAATTTGGGGCTCTCGGTTGTAGTCACAATTGAAGGATTACTTTTGATGTGCTGCCTCCAGTGTAAAATTAAGGCATCTGGAGGAGAAATGGGTTAGCAATGGAAATTTTGATTGTAAGCTGAAATCTACCTGTATAAGGTGAACGTCTCTGCATTTTAAAGGCGGTCTGGAAACTTTTTAGTGGTGGTGGCTGTTACGGCAGGACTGGAGGGCAGTTTTACATTTCGTCGGCTTTCGGCTTTCTCTTAAACAAAAGCCATCATTTTATTCCAACGATAATCTTGTAAGACAATAATGGAAATTATTCACAATCATGTGGAACTCCCAAGAATGCTTTGGTAAGGAACTACCCAACCGCTTTCCTCTGAGGACGTTTGCTGGAGAAAACTGGAGCCCAATAACACATTCCCGAAATCCAGTAAATAAAAATAAAAATGCGGGAACAGCTTTACTCACTCAGCGCCCGAGAATGATCAGGGTTTCTAATGCCCTTCAATTTTAGTCTCTGTAGCAACATGGCGGAAGTCAGCTGGCGCACTAGATACACGGACATGGAGTAATTCTACAGGGGAGAAAATCATAAAAGAATGAGTGAGGTCTAGTAGGTGGTGAAGAATTAACATGCTCAAGGGTATAAGGGTGCAGGTCTATATATTTGTTGTACAGTAGTGGCCAAAATTGTGGAAACCTTTTGGGAAAAGTGTACAGTAGAAATGCCACCTTTGGTTAAGTTTCCACCCATTTTTCTTCTAATTTCTTTATATCTGTAGCCTTGTTCACTTAATAATGCTATTTTACATCGCTTTCTGGGCAACTAGTCAACTCTTTGCACCATGACTTTAATTTTATTATGTTTTATAAGCTCACTAAATGGAAGAACACAAAAAAACCCAACCAACTCGATAGCCATCACATAACACACTGACAAATGTCCTCTTCTCAGCTTCAATACATGGCATCAGTCACTGGATCCTACTGTGACCTGATTGGCTCATGGCCAAAACAAGATGACACCCGATTGGCTCTCTAAACACTCATGCTCATTGGCTGCTATCGGATGAAGGAAAGCTACCTGATGTCAACCTAAGCAAGGTGTGCTTCCTTTTTCTGGTTATTTGGCTATAACTTTTCATAGAATACAGTACAGATAATTGAACAAACTTTGTTGCATTACATTCTTGATTAAATCATCTTTCCATTGATACATAATTTTATGGTGCTACTCCCCCCCGAAAAAAGTGGTGTTATTAGCCATCCAACCTCAAAAATACACTTTTCCCAAAAGGTTTCCACAATTTTGGCCACTGCTGTATATAGCATGTTTAAATGTGTGTTATGTATGTGTACACTTTGAGAGCAAGCTACTCAATTTCCCTTTTAATGTGTGCCGTTGTGCCCACAGGAAAAAATGATAGTAAAGATTATCATTATCAGCAGCAGCATCGACTTTAATCTACAGCAGTTGTTTCTCAACCTTGGCAACTTCAACTCCCAGAATTCCCCAGCCACTTTTTTCTTTTAAGAAAAAGGAAAAAAAAAAAAAAAAGACTGAAAAGACAGCTTACAGTTTACCTTTCCAATTTCAGATGTCCAGGATATAGAAATCTGGTTTGGCACCGCAGAGGAAAGTCTAACTAACGACGTAATATTCAAGGGACGTCCAGGCCGCTTCTGTTCAATTCCGTTTTTCGGTGGAGGCGCATAGCCCTGAAAAACACAGCATTTTTTCCCCATTCTTTATTTTCCTAGGGATTTATTTTTATAAATAACTCAAGGCAGCAAATGTTATCTAATGCAGGGGTCCCCAACCCCCCCCCCCCGGTCCGTGGACAGGTACCGGGCCGCGGCATGCCAGCAACCGATCCGCACAAACAAGCAAAGCCCCATCTGCGGGATGAAGGCAGCACACAAAACTACGCACCCTCCGGTCCACGGAAAAACCTCTCTCCACGGAACCGGTCCCTGGTGCGCCCAAAAGGTTGGGGGGCTCTGCTCTAGGGCCTATCTGAACATCAGTGTAGTATTTTAAGGGATTCAATCTGTTTGGTTCCAGTAGTTTCACTAACGCCTGCAACCCACATTTTGCATCTAGCTTGGTGACACTTAATTATGAGTGTGTACTTAGAAGTCACTCGCAACAGCTATACAGGAATGTGCTTGTTAACCAGGGCTGTGTAGAGGTTGCAGCTTCCGGAGAACATGAATTGGATCACACCTGGTGCCTGCTTGGCTAGCTTATAACTCAGTGTGTTGTGTAAACCAGGGTCCCCAAACCCCAGTCTGTGGATCAGCACCAGGCTGCGACATGCTAGTCACCGGGCCGCACAAACAAGCAAAGCCCATCTGCGGGATGCAGGCAGTACACAATCACGCACTCTCCGGTCTGTGAAAAAACCTCTCTCCCAAGGAATGGGTCCCTTGTGCTCAAAAGGTTGGGGGCCTCTGATCTAACGCTCTTTCCTCCTTCTGTTTTGTGGGATACAGGCCGTAGCATAATTTATCTAAAATTATGAAGGGGTTCAACTGACTCTCGCAGAAGCATTAAGCGTGCACTTCGTTCCTTCAAGGTATTTGCTACAAAGTTGAGTGAATCTATTCCCCTGGAGCTCATTCCCACATCAAGCAAGACGGTTCTTGTGACTCAATGACATATTTGGGGACAGTAAAAAGGCCAAAATGCCTTAAGCCACCTGGAGTTACAAGGGGATTCAAAACACCATTATCACAGGTTATAGGCAGCCCTGGAACTGTCTCCTTCTAGCCCTTTTCTTCTCCAGAAGTAGAAAACGAAAATTAGAACGAGAAGTGCAAAGATGTTCAGTTATTTTTTTTGCAAATAAGGTAGCCATAACTGGCCATAATTGAGTCCCAAACTTCTGTTGTTACGTGAATTTCGCCCCATTTTACCTTTCTTGCCAGTTCTTTTTTTAAAAAAAATAATATTTTATTAATTTTCTATTTTTACAAATCGTTAAGTGCCAAGTAAACAACGTGGTGTCTGGATCCCCTTTTTAAAAAACTTAATAATACACATTAAATTCATAATCTCTACCCCTTTTTTCTGGCCAATAATAAACTACATCCCATATTTAAAATGATCCTATGTCTTCTTTTTTTTTTTTATCCTTCAGTATCGATCTGTCCATTTCTACGCAGTCCGGGGGTTTTCTTGTTCATCTCTACTTCAGGTAACGTTTCTCCATTTTTTTCCAGCACAAAGCAAATACAATTCTTACAGCTATTATTACATGCAATACGAAGTATATACTTTCTCGTCCTATTTTTTTCTAACATTATGCCTAATAAAAAATAGTTCCAGTTTATAACATCTTTTTTAGCCAACTCGTATCTCAATTGTATTTGCAACTGAGGCCATCTTATTATTATTCTTGCCAGAGTTCTTAAGTGCATCGCTATAGTTGTTAATAATAACGTGATTGTAAAGTAAATCTGGCTTTGAAACCGGGGACCCCAGGACCATCATAAACGTGAACCACTTGCCTAGCATCTGAATTTTTATCATGTGACCCCTGGGGATGCTTCAATGGCCGTAAGTGTGAAAAATGGTAGCGTTAATTTTGAACTGTCACTAAACGAATGGTTAAGTCGAGAACTGTAAATCGCAGGATTCTTTTTTCGTTCTGTTTTCCGTTCACAGAATTTTTGACGCATTAACTGTTCTCAGAACGGATCCAAATATTCCAGCAGGCAATCTACCTCAGTGTCGAAGAAACAATAAGATGGGCGGAAAAATTTTTTGGGGTTATAATATAGAATTAGAAAAATGGCAAAATGGGAAAGAAACTATAAATTGACAGTCAGCTTCCTACAAAGAAAACTTATACAAAATGTTTTATGGATGGCACCTGCCACCAGCAAGATTAGCAAAAATGTTTAAAAAATATGTCAGGGAGATGTTGGAAATGTAAACACAAGTCAGGCATGTATTATCGTGTTTGGTGGACGTGTGACAAAGTAAAGAATTATTGGAAAAAAGATACGTACTTGGCTAGAAAAGATGTTAGGAGAACATGTTGATTTTAAACCTGAACTTTTTTAATTAGGTACAATGCCAAAAAAAGACTAATAAACAAAGCTTATACTTGACTTTGCATGTCACAACAGCGGCAAGAATTATATTTGCGCAACACTGGAAAAACAAAGGAATACCATCAGATGAAGAAATAATTAAAAAAATACTAGAATGCGCAGATGGACGGACTGATCATGAGATTGAAAGAAAAAGAAGAATCAGACTATTATCAAACTTGGGATTTATTTTTACCATTGGCTGGAGGAAAGAAGAAAGGATTAGATATTAAATATGTATTAGCATGTAAACCCAGACAGCACATTGGTTGAAAAAATTATTATGTATGGAAAAAATGAATTAAAAAAAATTACACACAAAAAAAATCTACATCAGGGTGTCCAACCTTGGCATCTTTCAGACCTGTGGACTTCAACTCCCAGAATTCCCCAGCTTGTTGAAGTCCACAGGTCTTCAAGATGCCAGTCTTGGGACACCCCTGATCTACAATGATGTTAAATCCAGGAGATTTAAATACAAAGACAAAGTAACGTTCAGTTTCGGGCAGAAGAGCATTTAAAAATTTTTTAAATATACTTTTATATTTTCTTTTTAAAACGGTGAATCACCCAGAGTCGTGAACTTGAGAAGGGCATCCATATACATTCAAATAATAAATACAGCTAAATAACTCAGTAACCGTACCGGCAATGGGAAGAGCTTCCCGTTTACTTTTATGCATAAACTATTGGGGTAGTTGTCCTCTTGAGGGCAGCTCGTTTCAGCTAGGCATAGTCTATTTGCAAAAAAGAAAAACTTGTTCAGTCAGTGAATTTCATTTATTTATTTATGTATTTATTTATTTATTTATTTATTTATTTATGAGACTTATATACCGCTTTAAGTGCAAGCACTCTCTAAGCGGTGTACACCAGTAAGCAATGTATATATATATCTACATTGCCCCCAACAATCTGGGTCCTCATTTGACCTACCCCGGAAGGATGGAAGGCTGAGTCAACCTTGAGCCGGTGAGATTTGAACCGCTGACCTGCTGAACACAGTCAGCTAAAGTGGCCTGCAGTACTGCACTCTAACTGCTGCGCCACCTCGGCTCTTATAGAATAATCTATAATTGCCGTTCATTCCAGTTAAGGAAGGCATTATGTTATCGTAAGAAAGATCGGAATCACCTGAGTTGAACCTGCACCGTGTAATCTCTTCTGCCTCCAGGCAAAAAATCCCTGCAGTAATGGAAACAGAACTTGGTTTAGACAGATCTGACCTCCATCTTTCAACATGAACTTGCTCCTGGCCAGTGTCATGATCCAATAAAGATCAGAGGGGCAGACACGTTTACAAAGACAAGTTTCTCCCCATATATTGCGAGTTATTTTCAGACAACGTACTAACCAGCTTTCCCAATGGCAGAAAATAAACTACGAAGAAAGTGAGGTAGGACGTCTCAGAGGATGAATGACCACATTTATTAACACTGTCATATTTGAAGCCGGGGGCAACTGTAACCCAAGTACCCCACGACTAACTGTGGTAGGCTGTTACTCATCGTAGCCTTATCGGTGGCATGCAGGAGGCAAGATGCAAGCTAAGTGGGATTATCCATATCTGTAGGATCCACTTTCTCATGCATTTCTGACATTGCTGAGTAAAAACGTTCGGTAGCCAATAAGATCTGTTTGTTGGGATTAAAGTTTGGGTAAGGAAACGTCTGCAAGAAAACCAACAAGCTCCGAGCAATACATCTTCTCTTCTGTCGGTGAAGATCTATTTCAGCAATGGCTAAATTGGCACAAAAATGACCAATCAAAATATTCAGTGACAAATGGCCGTTATTCCTTCCTTCTTTTTCATTAGGGCTATTGAAACTGAAGCAGAATGCTTCATCAATTTACTAGGATCACTTGGCTTAGTACAAAGTTACCTGCTAAAACAGGGGTCTGTCTCCAACCTTGGCGACTTTAAATCTTGTGGATTTCAATTCCCAGAATTCCCCAGCCAGCTTTGCTGGCTGGGGAATTCTGGGAGTTGAAGTCCACATGTCTTACAGTTACTAAGGTTGGAAACCTTGTAGCCCAAACTGGGTCTATACCTGTAGCGTAGGTATTAAAAAAAAAAAATCAAACCAGCCTTGGAAGCAAATTAGATTTTAAAAAATGGCCCTATGAGAACATGAGGGTCTCTTATCCAAACCACTATTCATTGTGGACAGTGAGAAATCTTGGCATTGTCTTCTATTTTGCATGCTGGTTTCTGGCGATGTCCTCAACTGGACCGCAGGACTGCAAAAATAATAATAATAAAAAAAAATCTCCCGCCCCATTTAGGCCAGAGACATCTGGATGAATCCTGCCTTTGTTGTCGAGCCTTAATAAGCAGCAAACCCCTTTCCGACAACTCAAACAGAGAGAGAGAACGCCTACGTGTAGGATGAATTTGTCATGTGTTACACATTTACAGACACTCAAGGCCATAAACGCCAGTGGGAGGGGTAAAAATGCCCACTGGCAAAAAAAAAAAAAGCAAGAAACATCAGTGAGGATAAATAAAAATGCAAAAGGAAAGAATAAACCATCGCTGACAGATAGAAACAAATAAAATGAAAAGAAAAAAGAAAATAGGGCCCCATTAAATGAAAGCTTGAAAAATGTTGAAGAGTCAACCGTTCTAGAGATTCTACGACAGTCAAAGTTGTAGTGAAGGAAAATGCCTTAAAATGGTATCAAATGAAATATTCTGAGTTTAGAGGTTTTCAACATTTCCATCAGCGCGAATCTCTGAAAGCCGGATGAAAAAAACAGAAAAGTTTTTTGGGTAAATAACTGTCCCTAGAGTTCAGTTTTGCTATGTTGAGAGTGCTCACTCCTTTTGATGTATCAAAGTCTAGGTTTTTTTGGACACGAGTTGTACGAGAATTGGTATACCGTAAATGCCGGCGTATAAGACGACTTCCGCGAGCGCTGAAATCGGCGCCAAAGACCGGGGTCGCCTTATACGCCGAGTCGTCTTATACGCCGGAAATACTGGTAGTTTCCGGCGTATAAGACGACGTTCTAGGAATGCGGCCCGGCTATAAAGACGGGGGTCGTCTTATACACGGGGTCGCCTAATACGGCAGCATATACGGTAAATTAATGGTTAATTTTGATTTTATTTCAATATGTACATATCACTTCTGTAAGTACATGTCCCTAACAGTGTACACAGGTAATCATATATACATTTTTTTCTCTGACAGAAATAATGGAGTTTCAGGTAACCCGCAAAACAAAATTATTACATGGCCTGCTAATCCAATTGTGCTTCCATTTGAGTTCATATAATATTCTATTTATTTATTAAATAGAATAGGCATTGTGTAAACCAAATCCACTAAATTTATCTGTAAACAGTGATTGTTTTCTAGTTTAAAGTTTCAGAGGAATTCAGTAACATTTGAAGCATAGCCCACGATTTCACCAACCCAATTAAGAATTCTGACCAAATTTCAGCTACGATGTACATGTCCAAAATCCAAAGCAAAAAACATTAACTATCAATTTATATGCTTTACTTCTAACAAATCTTATCACGTTAGTTTTAGGGCTGCACACAACTTTGAATATAATTCAGAAAAAAAGCAGGGGCTGGATCAACCCACTTCTGCTTTTAAGTAAACTTGCAGTCTCCCTAAAAATGGAATTAGATTTAATAAGTTTCTTAAAGGAGACATGTTTTTCAAGGTCAGATTATGAAAAAATAACAGACTGCTTTAATAAATAGCAAAAATGTGCTGCTTTGCTTTGAATTATTTTCAAAGTGTACACAATGTTGTTTTCAAAGTTTTATTTGCATAACAAAAATTTGAAATATAGACTTGCAGACACTGGGGAAGGCAACTAACACAAGACAATAAATGCAAGGAAGTAACAATTTTGCTTTGAGAGAACTCACAAAATGCCCAATACCTAGCAAGTATTGGGAGATAAAATGTCTAAGGTAGTTTTTTCATGATATGAAACTGGGCCCAAGGAAATTCAGACCAAGCTTTCTGCTATTACCTGGAAATGCAGATTTCTCTGACTTGTTGAGGTGTTAAAGCAAAAATAAAGAACTTCTCCTGGAATCTCTGAATACTGCTCTGTACTAAAGAGAAAGAGAGAGGAAAGATTTTTGAGCTAAATATAGGAAATCTCTTCTGACTGATACAAAACACATGGAACTATCAATGCACAGTAAAGTAACTATCAAATGTGCACTAAGTAAGAAAGCTCTAAAAGTCAAAATACCTCCATCCTTTCTCAAAACCGTTGTATTTACATTCTTCAGGAACTGGGTAAGTTCACAACTTTACAGTAATCATAACAGAGAATAGATTTGCACCTGAGGAGCTGATAAGTTGCAATCAGTATTAAGAAAAATGTTCTCCACTAAGAAACTATATTGATAATAAATACTTAAACCACATACAGAGTTCTTTGTATCTGCTTAAGTAGGTAGGATAAGGACTTTGAAAGACAGATCTGATATACACCTGCTTTCCAACTATACTGTGCAATCAGCATGTTCAGAACTACGCTATTTTCAAAATTGATTTCTAGAGCGCCCAATGTGTTTCCTCAGTTTCCCTGATCGTTTATATTCCTTTATCTCTGGATCGAAGGCTTGGCTGGGTCCACCATTTCCTCCCTATGGCCAGATAAATAAAAGTCCTTTGGCCTCGGCTTCCTGGGTTCCTTAGTGCAGTTGGCCATGTGTGGCTTCTGGGCTGTATTTGCCATGGCAGTTACAAAGGGCTCCATCAACATCACAGAAGCATTTCCACATAGCAGCACGTGCCAGCCAGTGGACCTGGGAGCTGAGTCTGGGGAATCAGAGGAGAAGGAGGGGCCTGGAGTGCCATCGGAGGAAGACTCTGATGAAATCCAAGACTTACAATCTGATGCTCAGGCTGAGGCCCAGCTGTGCTGGGAAGCTGAGTCAGACTCTAAGGACTCACAGCTGGAACACAGCATAGACCAGGGCTTTTCAACCTTTTCACCCATTGTACCACTTTTAGGATATGGCAACATCTGAGTATCACCAGTCGCCTAGCAAGGTGACAAAAACGTGATGACCAAAAAAAAAAAAAGGAAAAAAGTGATGAAATACAGGTAGTCCTCGACTTACAACAGTTCGCTTAGTGACTCTCAGAAGTTACAATGGCCCTGAAAAAAATGCCCCCCAACCCACAGCCGAGCAAGACACCTGACTACCCGCCCGGCCGCGCTCTTCCTCCTGTCCGAGGTTTTCATTGTTGTGAGCATTTCTGTTGAGGATTGGCAGCGGGAATGGGGTGGGGTGGGGGGTGTTTGGTTTTTATCCCCCCCCCATCTGTTGGGTGGTTGCCGCAGGTTTTGGTCCCTTCTCATGACCCTGGGACACTGTGACCGTCATAAATATGAATCAATTGCCAAGCATCTGAATATAAATCACAAGACCCTGGAGAGGCTGCAACATTCCAGCTGATCGGCGCTTCTTCAGGGCTCAGCAGAAGTGCCAGGATCAGTGCCGAATTCCAGCTGGAGCCTGGCGCTGATCCTGGTGCTTCCACTGAGCCCTGACTGCCCCAAAGAAGCACTGATCCTGGCGCTTGCGCTGAGCCCCGACAGCCCTGCAGCTCTAGCCATCTCTCGCTCAGGCTTGTGAGGTACTGCCACCGGTTCAGCTCATTCCTCTCCCCCACTACCACCTTTCTAGGATGGTTGCGTACCACCTGCCAGGTGCCAATGTACCACAGGTGGTACCCGTACCACTGGTTGAAAAGCCCTGCTCTAGAGAAAAGGACCAGGGGTGACAGGATAGCAGTCTTCCAGTATTTAAGGGGCTGCCACAAAGAGGAAGGGGTCAACTTATTTTCCAAAGCATCAGAAGCAAGACTAGAAACAACGGATGGAAACTATTCAAGGAGAGAAGCAGCCTGGAATTAAGGAGAAACTTCCTAACAGTGAGAATAATTAACCAGTGGAACAGCTTGCCACCAGAAGTTGTAGGTGCTGCATCACTGGATTTTTTTTTTTTAAAAGACTGTGGACAGTCCCCTGTCTGAAATGGTATAGACCAGTGTTTCTCAACCTTGACCATTTTAAGGCATGCGGACTTCAACTCCCAGAATTCCACAGCCAGCAATGCTGGCTGTGGAATTCTGGGAGTTGAAGTCCACACGCCTTAAAATTGTCAAGGTTGAGAAACACTGGTATAGGGTCTCCTGCTCGAGCAGGGGGTTGGACTAGCAGACCTCCAAGGTCCTTCCCAGCTCTATTCTGATTGATTGATTGAATCTTGTGCAGAGAAGAGAATTGAATTAGATGATTTCCAGAGTCACTTCTAATCCTATGGCTCAGTTGGAAGAGCCTACTATAGACCAGGGAGCTTGTAGTTTTCCTGAGCAAATCCCCTGATCTTACACTCACAGACTGCTGAAAACCACAGACCTTTTTCCTACACCTGTACAAAAGAAAGACTACCTTTTCAATCCCAATCTGACAACTTTCCTCAGTTATAAGCTCAGATAACATGCAGACTAAGGGAACATTGCAGTTTAATTTGCTGCTTTATTTATAGCATTGAGACACGTTATGCACAGGAACAATTCAAAATCCCATATTTAAATATATATACTTTTTGCAATATGTATACCTATTGGCACACCATACTATAGCTCTTCTTCTTTTTTTTTTTTGAAAGGCTACAGCACTTAAAATGGGAGTGCTGATCAGGTGGAACATTTAACAATCACACAATTCGAAGTTAGTCTTTGTCCGGATTGGGAACAATAGTCAAGGCAAACCGCTTTGGCATGGAAAAAGTTCAGAGAAGAGCAACTAAGAGGATCCAAGGCCTGGAGACTAAAACACACGAAGAACGGCTGGGGGACTTGGGTTTGGCCAGTCTAAAGCAAAGAAGAAACAGGGGAGACATGACAGCAATCTTTCAGTATTTGAGGGGCTGCCCCAAAGAAGAGGAGGGGGTCAAGCTATTCTCCAAAGCACCAGAGGGAAGGACGAGAAACAATGGTTGCAAACTGACCAAAGAGACAAGCAACCTGGAATTAAGGAGAAACTTCCTGACAGTGAGGACAATTAACCAGTGGAACAGCTTGCCACCAGAAATCGTGGGCGCTCCATCCCTGGAGGTTTTCAAGAGACTGGACAGTCACTTGTCTGCCATGGTCTAAGTCAGCGGTTCTCCACCTGTGGGTCGGGACCCCATTTGGGGTCGAACGACCATTTCACGGGGGTCGCCAAACAACGCAGTCCGCCATTTCCCCCCCCCCTTTTCCTTAGCTGTGCTCCTCCCTTTTATTCTATTGGCTTTTGAAAGCCAATAGACTCTCTTGAATAGAGTCTAATTCTATTGGCGTTCAAAAGCCCACAGGAATTGTCCAGGCTGTCTCTGCCCTGCTGAGCCCGCCAAAAGTCCCATTCTGCAAACGGTGCTGCACCAGTTGAGTAGTCCTCGACTTACGACCGGTTGAGTAGTCCTCGACTTACGACCGGTTGGGGTTCACGGCATTAAAAAGGCTGAGAACCACTGGTCTAAGTTCTCCTGCTCGAACAGGGGGCTGGACTAGAAGACCTCCAAGGTCCCTTCCAGCTCTATTCTATTCTACGCTGCCTTATTTTTTTCTATCCTGACTAAGCCTTTGTATCAAAGGTGTGTAGTTCAGCACACTTACCTAAGCTGGTAGGCTTTATGAGGACATCCAGCACATCATAAAAAGGGAGATTCTTCAACTGGACGTCGGGATGCACTGGAGGGGCCGACGGGGACGGCTGCTGCATCTCAAAACGAGGCTTGGTGTCTTGGAGTAACACTGAAGCAAGAGGAGAGGCAGGTGACTGAGGGGCGGCCGAAGTGGAAGGTGCAGGATGCAATCCGGGCACGGCTAAGTCGGGCTCCGCCGGAGAAGAGCCACTGTCCAGGTTGAAAACCGAAGACTTCAGCGCGGTCAAGTCAGAGAGGCCTTCAATGGTCCTGGGGTAGCGGCGCCTGTAGAGTTCGCGGATCTTGATCTGAACCGCTGGGCTACAGCCGCTCTTCAGCAAGTGCAAAGCCCTCATGAGGAGGTCATGTTTGCGCCCGCTTTTGTTACGTCCAGCAAAACCCAGCAACACTTGCAGTTCAGACACCCGAAAACTCGATACCATATTCTAGGAGTAACGACAGATCAAGAATATGTCAGATGATGGGCAGTGGCAGGAGGGACTGATAGCCCTAGGTTGAAAAGTTAAAATAAATATTGTTTTATTTACATCGTAATATGGGCAACAAAACCTTCATGACTGAGGTTGTTTTGATTTTTACCAAAATATTGAGATTGCAGCTGGGATGTAGTTAAAAACCCTACTCAAAACTGCGTCTCACACATACACGACACGCATTCATCTCAATAACGGTGACTTTTCATAGAGCCAGCAACGTAACCGCCACAATGATAGCAATAAAGTAAAACAGAAGCTCTAACGGAGCGACACATTTATAGCACAGAGTTAAAAGCCCAAACACTCATTTGGGTTGCTGTCCTGTTTTTGTTTTGCAGTTTTTCAGAATTTCATAGGCACAGGGGATCTCATATCCATCTTCTTGTTCCAGGCAGGATATTTGTGGTTAGAGCTCAGCTCAGAGGTGTCAGTTAATCTGCACGCATTCCTTGCAACACTCAACCAGCAACTTGAGGTGGAAGTCTACTTGATAAACGCAGAAATAAATAAAACAAATGTTATCTCCTTAAATTTTCTCAGGGCTAAATGTAGCTACTGTTTGTCTGTCTTCGTTTATCTAATACAGGGCTTTTCAACCTTTTCACCCATTGTACCACTTTTAGGATATGGCAACATCCAAGTACCACCCGTCGCTTAGCAAAAACTTGATGACCCCCCCCAAAAAGGAAAAAAGTGATGAAGTACAGGTAGTCCTTGACTTAGAACAGTTCACTTAGTGACTGTTCGAAGTTACAATGGCCCTGAAAAAAGTGCCCCCCAAGCCACAGCCGAGCAAGACACCTGCTTGCCCGCCCGGCCGCGCTCTTCCTCCTGTCCAAGGTTTTTACTGTTGTGAGCATTTCTGTTGAGGATTGGCAGCGGGGGTGGGGTGGAGGGGTATTTGGTTTTTATTTCCCCCCCCCCGCTGGGTGGTTGCAGCAGGTTTTGGTCCCTTCACATGACCCTGGGACACCGTGACCGTCATAAATATGAATCATATGCCAAGTATCTGAATGTAAATCACAAGACCCTGGAGAGGCTGCAACATTCCAGCTGATCGGTACTTCTTCTGGCATTGATCCTGGCGCTTCCGCTGAGCCCTGACAGCCCCGAAGCGCCAATCAGCTGGAAAGCGGCACTGATCCTGGTGCTTCCACTGAGCCCTGAAGAAGCGCTCATCCTGGTGCTTCCGCTGAGCCCTGACAGCCCTGCAGATCCAGCCGTCTCTCGCTCAGGCTTGTGCGATGCTGCCACCAGTTCAGCTCATTCCCCTCCCCCGCTACCACTTTTCTACGATGGTCATGTACCACCTGCCAGGTGCCAATGGACCACAGGTGGTACCCGTACACTGGTTGAATAGCCCTGTTCTAATTGATGTGATTGCTTCTAGAGACTTGTATCGTATTTTTCTCATTGTAGTGCCGCTGTAACTTCTAACGTTTGCCAAATGAACGTGACTGCCTGTATATGAAAGTTTTGACTGTCATTAGATTTGTCATTTTTTTCCCTGATTTTAGTCCCCCATATTTTCCAAGATGCCAGTCACGTGATGCCGCACTTTACATCCGGGGTGCTTTGCGATGAAGACTCCCATCCCAAATTCCATCGTTAAGTGAGGACTATCGGTATAACAATGCATATATACACGACTTCTGAGCTTTATTCCTCTGCGAGTTTGGAGACATATTTTGCTATCTTCTTGTAGAGTCCGACCTCGGCTCCACTTTGACTTTCTATTATTTGGGTGGTGTCTTGTCTTTCAATTTCAAGAGAAATTGGTGTGAAGGAATACATGCAGCACCAATAAAGGAGAATATCTGCAGTTCAGGGTTGAAATGAGGGATTCGTGGTGCCCCTCTGAGCTTGGTTGTCTTCTTGCACAAGTTTCATTACACAAACTAGGGCAGTGATTCTCAACCTTTCTAATGCCGTGACCCCATAATACAGTTCCCCATGTTGTGGTGACCCCCAAGTGGGTGTGGCCACCAATAAGAGGGAGTAGGACAGCTAGGGAAAAGGGAAAAAAATGGCGGACAGCATAGTTTGGTGACCCCCGTGAAATGGTCATTCGACCCCAAATGGGGTCCCGACCCACAGGTTGAGAACCACTGAACTAGGGAACATCATTGGTGCTGGTCCTAGCCTTAGTGCTAATGATGTTATCTAATGCCGGTAATGAAAGGTCTGCAAGAAAGCTTAGAGCAGTGGTTCTCAACCTTTCTAATGCCGTGACCCCATAAGACAGTTCCCCATGTTGTGGTGACCCCCAACCACTTATACATCACCGGGTGCCAGGGGCGTGAACAAAGAAAAGGGGGAAAAAATGGCGGACAGCCTTTTTAGGCGACCCCCGTGAAATGGTCGTTCGACCCAAAATGGGGTCCCGACCCACAGATTGAGAACCACTGGCTTAGAGAGCACTAAGGGCCCCTCACATACAACATGTACTGCAACCAATTTTGGCCACCATACTACAAAAAAGATGTTGAGACCTTGGAAAAAGTTCAGAGAAGAGCAACTAAGATGATCCAAAGCCTGGAGACTAAAACTTACGAAGAACGGCTGTGGGACTTGGATTTGGCCAGTCTAAAGAAAAGAAGAAACAGGGGTGACATGATAGCAGAGTTCCAGTATCTGAGGGGCTGCCACAAAGAAGAGGGGGGGATCACGTTATTCTCCAAAGCACCAGAGGGAAGGATGAGAAACAATGGTTGGAAACTGACCAAAGAGAGAAACAACCTGGAATTAAGGAGAAACTTCCTGACAGTGAGGACAATTAACCAGTGGAACAGCTTGCCACCAGGGTCTCTGAAGGTCTCTGGCAGAAGGGAGTGGGACCGGGGCAGGCGCCAAGGCATGGTCCATTTCTTCATTCCTCACGAAGGGTGACCCCTCCCCAGCATGCACCCAGGGATGGGGCCGACATGGCAGGGGCTGGTTCCTTGCTGTTTCTAGACGGCCTTGTGGAGCCAAGACTGAATGCGTTTCAGTATAGATGGCTGCCACAAAATTGTACATTGGCACCCGGCCGGCCCCGGCCTTGTGCGTGACATGTCTGTTCTGTTCTGTTCTGTTCTGTTCTGTTCTATTCTATTCTATTCTATTCTATTCTATTCTATTCTATTCTATTCTATTCTATTCTATTCTATCCCATGCCATTCCTTTCCATTCCATTCCTATTCTATTCTTTCTCTATTCTATTCTACTCTAAATTCTATTCTAATTCTATTCTAAATTCTATTCTAATTCTGTTCTACCTATCAGCAGTTCCCTTAAAGAAGCTGTGTGATTTCCCAGGATTACACTTGTATGGCCACCTTCCACTGCTACAGCGCAATCCTGAGACAAGTTTCACTTAATATGAGTAGTTCTCAGCTGTTATCTGCACACCTACAATGACCCCAAAACATTTTTCTCTCCAGAACATAGCATGGCCGTAACAGCACTGTGATAAATGACAAAAGAAATGAGTAGAAATATACTTTCGCAATTTCAAATACTTTGCAATAATAACCGTCTCTTCATTTCAACAATCAAAGAAATCAATTATATAGTGCTACTTGGTTAATCAATGCTGAACATGTCAGACTGCCATTTAACGTTTCAAAGGAGAAATTGTCAACAATGGAGGGAGAAACCAAAGACGTAAAACGCGGTGTTGTTTTTTTTAAAAAATAATCTGACAGAATTCTCAGTTAAGAGTATTGAATACACAAGCAGGATATTGTTAAACTGTTAACATCTTAATTTTCCTTTTTAACAGTTCTCAGGCCAATAAACTTTCCAAAGACTGTGCCATCAATTAAAATTTGAACCGAAATCAAATTAAACAGAAGACACGGGGGGGGGGAGGGAAACGGCAGCTCCAAAAAGGCTCTTTCAAACCATACTTGTACTTTTCTTCTTCTCTCTTTGGCCATTAATAACAACATTTTGTATACTAAAAAGTATTACTTGAACAAGTCAGAATAAAATCGTAACTACAAAAAAGTTAGACCCTGCATATTCCCCCCCCCCCCAAAAAATTTAAATCAGTTTCAGGACATAAAATAAAACCAAAGTCATAAAAGTATACAAGAGGTGGAGTGACTTATGACCCAAAATTTCTGATGCAAATCATGACAGTTGTAAATCAAGACGCCCTTATGACAACCTGATTTTACCACCTTTTTGGCAGCAGTTTATTAAGCAAACATGGCAGTCGTTAAGCGAGTCCATGCATTCCTATGGATGTTTATGCTTGGAAACTGGCCGAAAAGACCAATTTTTGGCTAAAACAGCCGTAAACAGCACCACACGATTGCAGAATGTCGGAACTCTGAGATGGCAGGTTAAGAAGTATGAGAAACGAATATAAATATATAAACTGGCCATAAGGCCAGCCGGTTGCCAAGCTTGCCTCGTTACTATGGGAGTTGCCACCTTCAGAAACCTAGAATTGGGTCCTAAGTTATCTTTGGAGTGGGGGGGGGTTGCATCATAATTTCAACCAGTGGCTAAGCAACCGGTCATTAAGTGAGAACTATCTATAGTTAAATCTACAAAGCACTGTTAGACTTTGTTAACTCAAGTGACATGGCCCATCGGCATTAACTTCAGCCCGGTAATCGATTTGAAAGCAGATTGCCTATAAAAGCTTTCAGAGAAGTCTCTTCACACCCAGGACTTCAAGAGTAAAACCCAGAGATTAAAAGCCCAACCTTTCCTATTTTTTTAAAAACCGTCCTCAAACAATAGATGGGGTCGCCTCTCAAGCATGTAGAATATTAAGACACTCAGAGAGGGCCTGGTACTTTTTGTGGGTTCAATGGAGGGAAGGAAACCCAGCAGGGAAAGAGCAGAAACTTCAGAAAAGGGCCTTTGTGAGAATGGAGGGGAGGGAGAAGGATGTAAGAAAGGAAGAGCAGAATTAGGATCTGAGAAGGGGATTAGGTGGATAAAGAGCACAGGAAAATAATTTGTAATAGTTCCCAAACATCCCTCTTTATCAAAGTGAGAAAGGAAGCTGTTTTTCTCACCAAGAGCCTGGAATTGGAACCACAGAAAGAGAGGCTGTGAAGGAGGCAAGGGAGAAAGTCAGACTGACTGATTCCGGAGCTGCAGGGACACAAAAGCCCATCGTTCTGGGCCGCAGGGGAAGCCAAACGGAGTGGATTGCTGGTGGGAAAGGAGACCTCTAAGAGTCAGAAAAGGAGGGGCTGCTCCGAGGAAGGTATGGGCTAGGGGTGACTTAATAAAATAGGAAGGGGGCTGATAGGGCTGACTTAAGAAATGAGGGATTAAGGGAGACATAGGAAACGGGGGGGGGCTGATAAGGGGACCTAAGAAATAAGGGCGCTGGTAGGGGTGACCTAAGCTATAAGGGAGGTGGGGTTAGGGTGAGTTAGAAAATAAGGGGGGGGGTTTGATAAGAGTAACTTAGGAAATAAGTGGGGGTTGCTAGGAGTGATTTAGGGAATGGGGGGGCTGACAGGGGTGATTTAGGGAATAAGGAGGGGCTGATAGGGGTGACCTAAGCAATAAGGGAGGGGGGGTTAGAAAATAAGGGGGGGTTGATAAGAGTAACAGGAAATAAGGGGGGGGGGGTTGCTAGAAGTGATTTAGGTAATAAGCAGGGGGGGGACTGCTAAGGGTGATTTAGGGAATAAGGGAGGCTGATTAGAGTAATTTAGGAAATAAGGGGGGGCTGATAGGGGTGACCTAAGAAATGAGGGGGCTTAGGGTGAGTTAGAAAATAAGGGGGGGTTTGATGAGTAACTTAGGAAATAAGGGGGGGGCGATAGGAGTGACCTAAGAAAGGGAGGGGGTAGGATGATTTAGGAAATAGGGAGGGCTGATGGGGGTGATTTAGGTTAGGGAATAAGGGGGGGCTGATTTGGGGAATAAGGAGGGCTGATAGGGGTACCTTGGGGAATAAGGGAGGGCTGATGGGGTGACCTAAGAAATGAGGGGGCTTAGGGTGAGTTAGAAAATAAGGGGGGGGTTGATAAGAGTAACTTAGGAAATAAGGGGGGGGGCTGATAGGGGTGACCTAAGAAAGGAGGGGGGGAGGGTGATTTGGGAAATAGGGAGGGCTGATGGGGGCGATTTGGGTTAGGGAATAACGGGGGGGGCTGATGGGGAGACTGAGGAAGTACAGAGGAGACTTGGGAAACGGGGGGGGACTGAGGACAAAAGGGGGTCCAAGGGGCGATGAGGGGGGGGCGGGAGGGTCAAGTGAGGCAGCCAAGTTCAGTCCAGGCTCCCCCCCCCGCTCCCTCTCGTAGTTTTTTTTTAAAAAACACGCGGCTTCCCCCCCCCCCCCCATCACATTCGAGCCCTCCCTTTGTCTCCACCCGCCCTCGGAAGCGCCCACAGCCTCCTCTCAAGCCGCCCGCCCAGGCGAGCCCAGCAGGGGCAGGACGATGGGCGTTGTAGTCCCAGGGCGACCGGAAGGAAACGGAGGCCGGGAGGGTGGGGAGGAAGGGAAAGGAAAAAAAAAGACAGGGACGGGAGCTGAAGGGAAGGCGGCCCCGCGCGCGCGCGACTCCCAGGCGCCGGGACTACAATTCCCATGAGCCTCGGGCGGCCGGAGGTAAGGCAGAAAGGAGGAGGAGGAGGAAGAGGACCCCCCCATCCCGGGCCCACGGGAAAAGGAAGGCCTCCCCCCCCCCGCCCAGCCCGCCGCAGGGACGGCCGCTCGCTCCCCTCACCCTGAGCTCCTCGAAATCCGCCATTTTCTACCCGCCGCCTGGCTCGGCCTCCGCCGCCGGCACCGTCGCCGCCGCCGCCACCATCCTGCAGGGTCGCCCGCCGACGCGCTGACGTGAGGGGCGGGGCGGGGAACCGCCGTGGCCACGCCCACCCGACTGCGGAGGGCGCCGGCCGTTAAAAAGGGCGGGGTTTAGGGTGGGGAGGGGAAGGCGCGCGCCTTCGCTCGCTCGATTTTTCCCGCCTTTTTTTCCGAGCGATGCGCGCGCACGTGCGCGGGAAAAAAAAAAGGCTCTCTCGCTCGCTCGCTCGCTCCTCCCGGGCTCGCGCGCCTCAAATCGAATCGAACCTTTATTGTCAAAGTACAGCATGTGTACAATGAGGTTGGCCGAGCCTCCCTTCGTGTACACATACACATCACACACACATGACACAACTCACAGTGACAGCAAACACACCATCTTATTGCACAACGCGCCGGCCCCGCAAGTCTATCATACATGGAGTGATTTGCCATTCAAAAGTCTTGACTGCCCATGGGTGGAAACTGTTCTTCAGCCTGGCTATATTTCTATATCTCCTGCCCGATGGTACAAGAGTAAAGAAGTGTTGACCAGGGTGTGAGTCGTCCCTGAGGATTTGCCTCACTCTTCTGAGGCAGCGAGCCCTAGTAATGTCTTTCTACCCGCGGCTGTCAAGCCGGCGTACCACACCATAATGCAATGTGAGAGGACGCTTTCTATAGTGGACCGGTAAAAGAACATCATCGGTCGTTGTTCCACTTTGTTCTTTGTTCCTCCGGCAGCGAAGCTGAGGAAAAACTCGCTTCTGCCTGTCCAGAATTTCAGGGAGTGAGTTGGATGGAGAGATGTGAGGAGAAACTCCCAGAATTCCTGAGCCAGTGTGGGGGAACTATGGCCCCTTCATGTCTTGTGGACTTCAAGTCCCAGAATTCCTGAGCCAGCCATGGCTCAGCTTGGAAACCTCTCCCTTTCCTCTCAGCATGGCTGGCTCAGGAATTCTGGGAGTTGAAGTCCACGAGTCACAAAACAGCCAAGGCTGCCTATCCCTGCCCAAATGCCTGAATTTTGATCATGTGACCATGAGGAAAAAATATTTAAATATTTAAACCAGGGGTCTTCAAACTTGGCCCTTTTATGACTGGTGGACTTCAACTCCCAGAATTCCTGAGCCAGCATGGGGGAACTATGCCCCCCCTCATGACTGGTGGACTTCAACTCCCAGAATTCCTGAGCCAGCCATGGCTCAGCTTGGAAACCTCTCCCTTTCCCCTCAGCATGGCTGGCTCAGGAATTCTGGGAGTTGAAGTCCACGAGTCATGAAGGGGCCATAGTTCCCCATGCTGGCTCAGGAATTCTGGGAGTTGAAGTCCACGGGTCATAAAGCGGCCTAGGCCAGGGGTAGGCAACCTTGGCTCTTTTATGACTTGTGGACTCCAACTCCCAGAATTCCTGAGCCAGCATAGCTCAGCTTGGAAACCTCTCCTTTTCCCCTCAGCATGGCTGGCTCAGGAATTCTGGGAGTTGAAGTCCGTGAGTCATAAAACAGCCAAGGTTGCCTACCCCTGGTATAAACTTTATGAACTCTCAATATTCCTCTTTCTGCTATGTATTCAAGATGGACAGTGATTAATAATTAAATGTTGTTTATATGTAAAGGTGTATGTTTATACATATGTTGTATATAGTGTGCTTATATGTATGTTAGGTATGCATACACTTTTGAGAGCAGGCAACAGAATTTCATTTTTAATGTGGGCCAATGTGCCCACAATAAAAAATGACAATATAGGTTATTTTTTTTTAAGAAAATGCTTTCTATTTATCTCTTGTGAGATTGGCCTACCTGCCAAAAAGAAGATAAGATAACCTTTATTGCCATTTTTTTTTACTGTGGGCACAACAGCACACATCAAAAATGAAATTTAGTTGCCCGCTCTCAGAATGAAAGAAGGCAGTTTTCCCATAGAATCAGGAGGTGTGTTATAAAAATGTAGTTCATCCTGATCCCTTTTAATTGACAAACAGTGGCACAGGCTATAACAATCTTGTCGACTTCAAAAGGCTTAGAAAGGAAGTATTAACCAGTTTATATAGTTGTCCATCTGCTCAGGGAACTCTGATGAACATAAAATTCCAGGACAGCTGTAATATGTGCACCCAGGACAGGATATGCTGATCACACTAGAAGCTAATGTATTCTGGGCCAGCTGCAGATTGCAAATTATCTTCAAGGATAGCCTGATATAAAAGCTTTGCAGTAGTCCAATCAAGAAGTAATCATGAGTTGTGCCTCCCAATTTAGGAATAGACATAATTGGTACATAAGATATAACTTCTGTGATCCTTTTAATTTTCTGGAGGTCATTTAAAATCTCACTCTTGGGCCAGAGTGTGATAAGAATGTTAATGTCATCAGGGAAGTGTGGTAACACCAGGTTTTTCTGTTCTTGGTTTTACTGTTTATTATCAAATTTGTTTGCTGTGTCTTTTAGAACATTAATATACTATATCGCACAGTTCTTGACTTAACAACCACAATTGGGGCCAAAATTGGCATTACTAAGCGAGGGAGTTAAGTGAATTGTGCCCCGTTTTACAATCTTTTTTGCCCATGTTGCTAAGTGAATCGCTGCAAGTAAGTGAATCTGAGTTTCCCGTTGACTTTGCTTGTTGGAAACTGGCTGAGAATGTTGTCAATGGCAATCGCATGATCAGTTTTGATCCTGTGGCTGTGGAGATGTTGTAAATGTTGCAAGGTTATGTGGGAAGTCAGCCCCCCAGAGAAGGAAATATTAAAAAGGCAGAAAAATATATTTCCTAAAAGGATCTTAAAGAGGCAGAAAAGCATGCCCAGTTTTTCTTAATAGCCCCAAGTCTCCCTCCCCCAAACAGAAACCAGCTCTGTAGAAATGCAGATGTAAACCATCAGGATGGTCGAAGCTAGAAGCTTAGGAAGACAAAGACACCTAAAATCTACATACCGCACCCAAACTCTAAGACAGGACATCATAGGATTAACCCACAGATGACAAAGGGCACACCCAGACTCAGGTCAGAATACATGACACAGGAAATTGCCTCAAACAGGAACAGGAAGCAACTCCAAACAAAAGGCTCCAGAGGGTATAAAAACCCACTCCCTACATGTGCTCCCTCTCTTTTCTTCCAGAACCATCTCCCTGTCTGGCTCTCCTCTTCAATAAACTGCAACCTTCTTTTTAAAGCAGTCGCCATGTTTATTCCCAGCTTGGACTGAACCACGATGAAGACTTTTCTTTCAAGAGCTATGAGTCACTTTTTTTCAATGCTTTTGTAACTGAGTGATCTCTAAATGAGTGATTATATGTAGCAGTTTATTTTAAATTGACTGAAGAATCTTAGGGTTCTCAAGAGAATTTGAAAGTAGGACAAAGGAGGCAGTGGTTCTCAGCCTGTGGACTCCTCAGGGTCCATCGCAATGTCATGGGGTCCGCGAAGGCTTGAAAAAATGTTGTGATTTAAATCTTGAGTTAAGTCTTGGTGATCCGTGGCCATGGTCTGTGGCCACAACAGGTATTTAAAGGGGGTCTGTGGTGAAGAAAAGGTTGAAAACCACTGCTATAAGGAATTAAGGAGAAAAATAATAATAAAAGTTAAGAAGACTCAGCCATCCATTCCTGCCTAGATAACTATCTCTTTCATTTGCTTTGTCACCAGAAGGCAGAGGACGGGGTATAAATACCTGCAGCCAGACATTCACAATGAAAACAATCCATGTCCACACTCATCCTAGCTATACTGTATATTCATGCCTATTTTTTTAAAAAAAATTAACTCTAATATTTATCTAACATGAACATGTTTCAAGATGGTAGATCATTCACTACAAACTGGTATAAAGGCAGCGGATAAAATGGAGAAAGCAGGAAGAAGAAATTGCAGAGCTGCTGATGGTTAAAACGCAAGCTTTGAGAAACGAAGCTCAAAGAGAAATGGAACTATAAGACCTTTATCAACTTTGGTTTTTACATGAAACGGCCCATGGAGATAAGTGGACTGTTGAAAAAGAATTTGAATCCTGCAAAAGATCAAAAGATTGAAGGGCAGGGCTCCTCAACTGCTATTTTGCTTCTGTCTCCTCCAGGGGGAATTTCAAATAAACCCTAAGCAATTCATATAGTAGCAACCCAAAATTAGCCAATCGTGATTACTAGCTACCAGGAATGAGTTTAAAAGGAGTAGCTTAATTACAAGCAAATCTTGACAGATTTATGGATGTTATTTCAGAGTTCCCTTCTCTGATCTTTGAGAATTCATGAAAGGGATTTAGCCCCAGAAGACTGGAGAAGGGTAAATGTTCCTGTCTTCAAAAAGAATAAAACAAAGAAGAACCAATCGGCCTGACATCACTGCTGCGTAACATTCAGCAGTTGGTTTGTGAGCATTTTAAGCGGGACCCAGCACAGGTTTATCAATAATAAGTTAAGCCAAACCAGAATAATTTCCTTTTTGGATAAGCGTCCCCAGGAATTCTGTAATTTAGCTTGAATTTAGCAAAGTATTTGACTAATTGGCCCACGAAATCTCTAGTAAAGTTGACAGCATGTGGGCTGGCTTATATTAATGGTCAAACATATTCAAGAAGTGTGTCCTTGGTTCCCTGTCAAGTTGGACAGTGTTAAATGGTGTGCATTTAACTTTATTCTAGTTTCTGTACTTGCCAATATATTTCTTAGTGAACAACGGTCCCACCTGCAAAATAATCAGGTGTCTTCCAACTGCGGCATAAACAGAATAGTGTGATAATTAAGAAAAACCATAACTCTTCTCTACTTTGCATTGGTGAGATCTCACCTAAATGATCATATCTGGGTAACACAATCCTAAGCACAATTTAGGAACGACATTGACAATCCAGAGGATAGCTACCAAGATGGTTAAGAGCTCTCTAGAAGGAAAGGCTGGTGAATTTTAGCCTGGCAAAGAGAAGACTACCTGGAGACTTGATAGAAGACCAAATAGATTAGGTTGTCCCAGAATAACTGAGTCCTTGGGGGTCTTCTAGTCCAGCCCCCTGCTCAAGCAGGACCTTATACCAGGGGTCTTCAAACTTGGCCCTTTTAGGACTTGTGGACTTCAAGTCCCAGAATTCCTCAGTCAGCCATCAAAATGGCCGACTGAGGAATTCTGGGAGTTGAAGTCCACCAGTCATAAAAGGGCCAAGTTTGAAGACTCCCGGTCTGGATCCAAGCCCGCACTTTCATCAAAGTGGCTGACTGAGGAATTCTGGGAGTTGAAGTCCACAAGTCCTAAAAGGGCCAAGTTTGAAGACCCCTGCCTTATACTATTTCAGACAAATGGCTGTCCAAGCTTTTTTAAAAACAACAACAACAACTCAGTAATGAACTCAACAACAACAACAAAAAAACTCAGTAACTTCTGAAGGCAAGCTGTTCTACTGATTAATTTTTGTCACTTTCAGGAAGTTACCTAAGTTGATAGGTTTCCATCCATTGTTTTTTATCCTGTCTTCTGGTGCTTTGGAGAATAGCTCCACTCCCTCTTCTTTGTGGTAATGTGGAATAATAAACAATCACTAGAATAATGATGTGTCTGCATAATTACTGGAATAGTGCTGTGTTAGTGGTATGTGACTAACCTAATGCGCACTGCACTTGGATACAATGTATGTAGCAAGCTCTCTCCATTGTATACCCCTGAGAAAGGAACCTAATGTATTACAATGTGTATTTCAATGTGTATTCCTTTGTTCCTGAGAAAAAGAAAGTGTAAAACTGAAGTCTGAACCCGCCCTCAGGATTCAGAATTGCTAGTTGCTATTGCTTCTGAACCTGCGCAATAAATCTCTCTGCTAAAACCTTCTGGAATTCGTAAGTTTTCCACAAGAGTGGCAGCCCCTGAGATATTAGCACACTGCTATCATGTTACCCTTAGTCCTTTTCTTCATTAGACTAGACATCCAGTTCCTGCAACAGTTCATATGTTTTAGTCTCTAGTCCCCTGATCATCTTTATTGCTCTTCAGTGCACTCTTTTAGAGCAGTGGTTCTCAACCTTTTTAATGCCGTGACCCCCAACGGTCGTAAGTCGAGGACTATTCAACCGGTCGTAAGTCGAGGACTACTCAACTGGTGCAGCACCGTTTGCAGAATGGGACTTTTGGCGGGCTCAGCAGGGCAGAGACAGCCTGGACAATTCCTATTGGCTTTTGAAAGCCAATAGAATGAGACTCTATTCAAGAGAGTCTATTCTATTGGCTTTCAAAAGCCAATAGAATAAAAGGGAGTAGCACAGCTAAGGAAAAGGGGGGGAAAATGGCGGACTGCGTTGTTTGGCGACCCCCGTGAAATGGTCGTTCGACCCCAAATGGGCTCCCGACCCACAGGTTGAGAACCGCTGGTCTAAGATAAGATAACCTTTATTGTCATTTTTTTTTTACTGTGGGCACAAGGGCACACATCAAAAATGAAATATAATTGCCCATTCTCAAAAGTGAAACAAATCTCCGATTTCTTCCTACAGTCTGTGATTTTAGTGGAAATCCAATCCAAATAGAGAAAGATAAGAGAGCCAGCAATTTACATTAGAATGAAAGAAACCCAATTACAACAGCTGAGAAAAGTTTTCATATTGTTACCCAGGCAGTGTGCCTGGCTGAGGAATTCTGGGAGTTGAAGTTCACAAGACATCAAAGGGCCAAGTTTGAAGACCCTGGTATAGGGTTTCCTGCCTGAGCAGGGGGTTGGACTAGATGACCTCCAAGATCACCTTCCAGCTCTATTCTGATTGATGCCATGTGAATTTTACCTCCGGCCGCTGTCAATCAAATAGGCTCCCCCCCCCCCAGGACCCGTCCTACTCCACTAAGGCCATCCCTATTACGTCACCAGCTCCAGTCCATTGGCAGAAGGAAAAAACTGCTTCAATCAAGAGGCGACAGGAGACTCGGTTGGATGCTTAGCCCCTTTGCAGTGCCGTCATTGGCTAATTTCTCCCGCCCCGTCGGTGATTGGTCATCTTCCGAACAATCCCCGCCCTACGCTTCATTACGTTCTAGTCGATTGGCGGCTTTCCCTTCGCTTTTAATCCCACCCCTCGCCTCGTTAGTATTGGCTGAGCAGGTGTCCGTTGCGGGACATTGATTGGTCCGCCTAATTTCTCGGCTGACAAGCGCCGCTGAGGGAGCGATGGAGCTTTTTGAAGCCCTAACGAAATAATAGGAAGGCGGAGTCGCTTCGGGTTCGTTTTTTTTTTATTTTTTTTTCAGTCGCGCCCTTGAAATGGAGCTAACTTATCAGTCGTTGAGAACGACGCACCAGGTCAGAGAAGAAGTGAGTGAAAAGGGAAGCCGTTCCTGTTTGCCCAGTAACTATGGTAACCGTGGGCGCGGGGGGGCGGGGCTGGTGACGCACGCGCGCTGGGGAAAAGTCGCGCCCGCGGGGCGCATGCGCTTTGCAAGCAACCGGTCTAAGTTGGGCCTCTCCGCCTTGGATCGCTCCAGGCCTCCCGTTAAAGAGCCACGTTGGGACGGGTGGAAATGAAAAGGCCTGGACCGTCCCCCATCCTCCACATGGCCGGCCTTTCCCGTCCCTTCGTTCCAGGCTGGAATCTGAATAGAGGTGGAAGGGACCTTGGAGGTCATCTAGTCCAGCCTCCCCCCCCCCCGCTCAGGCAGGAAACCCTGTAGCAGGGGGGTTTTTAAGCTTGGCCCTTTTATGACTTCAACTCCCAGAATTCCTCAGCCAGGAACTCTTCATCTAGGCCAGGGGTCTTCAAACAGCCCCCCCCCCCTTTGATAACTTGTGGACTTCAACTCCCAGAAAGCTGGCTGAGGAATTCTGGGAGTTGAAGTCCACAAGTCATCAAAGGGCCACGTTTGAAGACCCCTGCCCTATACCATTTCTGTCCAGTCTCTTCTTAAAAGCCTCCAGTGATGGAGCATTCACAACATCTGGTAGCAAGCAGTTCCACTGGTTAATTGTTTCCACTGTAAGGAAGCTTCTCCTTAGTAATAGAATAGAAATGGAATAGAATAGAGCTGGAAGGGACCTTGGAGGTCATCTAGTCCAACCCCCTGCTCAGGCAGGAAGCCCTATACCAGGGGTAGGCAACCTCGGCTCTTTTATGACTCATGGACTTCAATTCCCAGAATTCCTGAGTCAGCATAGCTGACTCAGAAATTCTGGGAGTTGAAGTCCATGAGTCATAAAAGAGCCAAGGTTGCCTACCCCTGCCCTATACCATTCCAGACAAACGGCTGTCCAGTCTCTTCTTTAAGACTTCCAGTGCTGGAGCACTCACTGCTTCTTGAGGCAGGTGGTTCCATTGGTTAATTGTTCTGTCAGGAAAGTCCACCTTAGTTCTGTGTTGCTTCTCTCCTTGATCAGTTTCCATCCGTTGCTTCTTGTCCTGCCTTCAGGGGCTTTGGAGAATAGCTTGACTCCCTCTTCTTTGGGGCAGCCCCTGAGATACTGGAAGGCTGCCATCCTGTCCCCCCTTGTCCTTCTCTTCGTTAGACTAGACATCCCCAATTTCAGCAATCGTTCCTTATATGTTTTAGCCTCCAGTCTCCTGATCCTCTTTGTTGCTCTTCTCTGCACAAGAGTCTTATCATTTTTTTTTTACATTTGGTGACCAAAATTGGCTGCAGTATTCCAGCTTTGGCCTCAATATGTTTTATAAATCGGTACTAATACCTCGCGTGATCTTGATTCGCGTAATTTTGATTCTATGCCTCTGTTTATACAAGAAAGGAGTGTGTTAGCCTCCAGATTAGGGGAGTCTCCCAATCTCCCTGCCTCGTCATCTGCGACTGGAGAAATCTGCAAGGCGACCCTCCAAGATACCACAAAGATGCGTGTCCACCACAGGGCCTTCTCCGTGGTGGCCTCAAAAAAGCTAAACCTCTCCCTGGGCAAAGCTCCCACCTTCACAGCCTTCAGAGGACTTTTTTTTTTGACCCACTGGCTGTCCTAAGAGCAAGGACGATTTGTATGTTTTTGTCACATTGATTCCTTAAAGCAGAGGCCCCCAACCTTTGGGGCACCAGGGACCGGTTCCATGGAGAGAGGTTTTTCCCATAGACCGGAGGGTGCGTGGTTTTGTCTGCTGCCTGCATCCCGAGGATGGGGCTTTGCTTGTTTGTACAGACCGGTTGCTGGCATGCTGCGGCCTGGTACCAATTCCCGGACTGGGGGTTGGGGACCCCTGCTCTGGCAGACACGTACTCTGCTAAATTCTCTGAGGATCTATCTATCTATCTATCTATCTATCTATCTATCTATCTATCTATCTATCTATCTATCTATCTATCTATCTATCTATCTATCTATCATCTATCTATCTATCTATCTATCTATCTATCTATCTATCATCTATCTATCATCTATCTATCTATCTATCTATCTATCCTATATCTATCATCTACCCTATCTATCTATCTATCTATCTATCTATCTATCTATCTATCTATCTATCTATCTATCTGTCTGTGTCTGTCTATCTCTATCATCTATCTATCTATCATCTATCTATCTACCTATCTATCCATCTATCATCTACTTTGTCTGTCTGTCTATCTCTATCATCTATCTATCTCTCTATCTATCTATCTCTATCATCTACTATATCTCTATCTATCTATCTATCTATCTATCTATCTATCTATCTATCTATCTATCTATCTATCTATCTATCTATCTATCTATCTATCTCTATCTACCTATCTATCCATCTATCTATCATCTACCTTATCTATCTGTCTGTCTATATCATCTATCTATCTATCTATCTATCTATCTATCTATCTATCTATCTATCTATCTATCTATCTATCTATCTATCTATCTATCTATCTATCTATCTATCTCTTCCTCTATCATCTATCTCCTATATCTATCTATCTATCTATCTATCTATCTATCTATCTATCTATCTATCTATCTATCTATCTATCTATCTATCTATCTATCTATCTATCTATCTATCATCTGTCTATCGATTGATTGCCAAGGTGCAATGAATCAGGCCGGTCTGTCTGAAAAACTTTCTGTATATACTCCCTTGACTCAGTTGATAAAGAGGGGAGGAGAGCTGGTGGCCTGGTGGTTAATACAACTGCCTAGCATGTGGACTGCCCTGGTTTGAATCCCATAAAGGGTGTGGCTAGCTGATGAGAGCTAATGAGCCCGAAATAGCTATACTAGTCTCCCACTTAATTCTTTAACTCTTTGTCAGCAAAAAAGAAATCTGAATCTAACTATATCTACCAGTAATCCTGGACATAACTACAGTTCCTTTAGCAACCATTCAAAGTTAGAACGGCACTGAAAAAAGAGATTTATGACCTTTTTTCACACCACCACTGCAGCCTTTCCCGTGGTCACTTGATCAAAATTCAGACACCTGGCCGCCGACTCACAGTTACGACGGTTTTCAGTGTTCCAGAGTCACACGATTCCTTTTTGCGACCTTCTGACAAAAACCAAGGGGGAAAGCAGATTCACTTCACAATCGCATTACTAACTTAGCAGTAGCAGTGACTTACTCAACAACCAGCAAGCAAGTTCCAACACTGGCAGGTTTTTAAGAAGAGACTGGACAGCCATTTGTCTGAAATGGTATAGGGTTTCCTATCTGAGCAGGGGATTGAACTAGAAGGCCTCCAAGGTCCCTTCCAACTTTTATTATTATTGTTGTTGTTATTGTTGTTGTTATTCAAATTTAATTCCTAGTCCTTTATTCTTTTCTCCAGCCATTGATAAAATAAGTTCCAAGTTTGAAAGTATTCTGTTTCTTCTTTCAACCTCATAGTAAGTCTGTCCATTTCCGCACATTCTAGTATTTTTTTAAAATTATTTCTTCCTCTGGTGGTGTTTCTTCATTTTTTCCAATGTTGTGCGAATGTGATTCTTGCCGCTGTTATCACATGTAAAATCAAGTATATACTTTGGTTATCAATCTTTTCTGGCGTTATACCTAGTTAAAAAAAAAGTTCACGTTTAAAATCTACCTGCTTTCCCAACATGTTTTCTAGCCAAGTATGTATTGTTCTCCAGTACCTCTTTGCTTTAACACATGTCCACCCTACGTCATAATAAGTACCTGACTTACGTTTACATTTCCAACATCTATTTGGCATATTTTTAAACATTTTTGCTGGTGGCAAGTGCCATCTCTAAAACATTTTATATAGGTTTCTCTTCAGATCACATAAACTTTTCGCCTTTTATTAATTTCTCATATTCCTGATTGGCACAATTTATTCCTGTTGCAAAGAATGTAATACTCTCCTGTCCCCACGTTCCTTTCTGACCCATGTGATGTGACATTTTGGCTGCTCTGTAATGGCAAAGCACTAACTTTCTTCCAAAATGGAATTGGTTTAGCATTTTAACACAGGTAATCCTCAATTAACAACCGGTCACATAGCGACTTTCCGACAGACTTACTGGGGTGGGTGGGAGGGGTACCTATGGATCAGATTTGAAGTTCCTATGCTTAGGACCCCTGCAGTCACACGACTACACTTCAGGAAGTTGGCAGCCACGCTTCCTTCATAGTTATTTCTTGCATCCCAAGTCACGTGATGGTGTTTTACAACAGTTTTGCTGAAAACCAGCATTTACTTCTAGTTTTTGGCAGTTTTTCGTTCCCTTATCCACAATTGCTGTTGTTAGTTGCGAAGTCGTGTCCAACTCATTGCGATCCCATGGACAATGTTCCTCCAGACCTTCCTGTCCTCTCCCATCTTCTGGAGTCCATTTAAGCTCACGCCTACTGCTTCAGTGACTCCATCCAGCCACCTCATTCTCTGTCGTCCCCTTCTTCTCCTGCCCTCCATCTTTCCCAGCATCAGGCCCTTCTCCAGGGAGTCCTTCCTTCTCATTAGGTGGCCAAAGGACTTGAGTTTCCACTTCAGGGTCTGGCCTTCTAAAGAGCAGTTGGGGTTGATCTCCTCCAGGACTGACCGGTTGGATCGCCTTGCAGTCCGAGGGACTCGCAGGAGTCTTCTCCAGCACCAGAGTTCAAAGGCCTCAATTCTTTGACACTCAGCCTTTCTTACGGTCCAGCTTTCACAGCCATACATTGCAACTGGGAAAACCATGGCCTTGACTAGACGCACTTTTGTTGGCAGGGTGATGTCTCTGCTTTTTTGTATGCTGTCTAGATTTGCCATAGCTTTCCTCCCCAGGAGCAAGCGTCTTTTAATTTCTTGGCTGCAGTCCCCATCTGCGGTGATCTTGGAGCCCAGGAAGATAAAATCTTTCACTCCCTCCATTTCTTCCCCATCTATTGGCCAGGAATTGAGAGGGCCGGATGCCACGATCTTGGTTTTCTTCATGTTGAGTTTCAAGCCAACTTTTGCACTCTCCTTCTTCACCCGCATCAAGAGGCTCTTGAGTTCCTCTTGAGCGTGGATTCTCCTATCAAAAGAGACTCATTAAATTGGGTCGGTCATGTGACTGACCCACTTTACAACCATCAACGGTTTAAGCTCCGTTACCGTTGTAACTCGACTACCCTGTAACTACCGCTTGAAGTCAAATCCGGTTCGGTTCTTATTCCAAGCCGGGAGAAACATCCTAGAAAAACCAATTGAAGGCAGGGCTGCAATTGAAAAGGAGGTCTCCATTTAGTTGGTAGCCAGGGACAACGGCGACAGGCGCATCTTTCTGGGATGGCTAACAAACTGGGTTGAGAGTATTTATTTATTTATTTATGAGACTTATATACCGCTTTAAGTGCAAGCACTCTCTAAGCCAGTGGTTAGGGGGCTTCAACCTCTAACACAGTGGTTCTCAACCTCTCTAATGCCGTGACCCCATAATACAGTTTCCCATGTTGTGGTGACCCCCAAGTGGGTGTGGCCACCAATAAGAGGGAGTAGGACAGCTAAGGAAAAGGGGGAAAAATGGCGGACAGCGTGGTTTGGCGACCCCCATGAAATGGTCATTCGACCCCAAATGGGGTCCCGACCCACAGCTCTAAGCGGTGTACACCAGTAAGCAATGTATATATATATATTTACATTGCCCCCAACAATCTGGGTCCTCATTTGACCTACCCCGGAAGGATGGAAGGCTGAGTCAACTTTGAGCCGGTGAGATTTGAACCGCTGACCTGCTGAACACAGTCAGCTAAAGTGGCCTGCAGGACTGCACTCTAACTGCTGCGCCACCTCGGCTTTTAGACAACGTTGGGGGCTTTGTGACTGAGAAGCTTGCTCCTGTGCAAGAATAGGTTCAAAATTCAGACGCTTGGCAACTGACTCATATTTTTGACGGTCGTAATGTCCCGTCGACCTCGGATCCCCTTTGGTGATCCTCTGACGAGCAAAGTCAGCGAGCAATCCAGATTCATTTAACACCCATGCCGCTAACCTAACAACTGCAGCGATCCCCTTAACAGCGACAGGAAGAAAGGCCGTAAAACGGGGCAATATTCACTTAGCAAACGTCTCAGTTAGCAACAGAAAATTGGTCACAAGTCAAGGAAAGTCAAGAAATAAAAGAAATGCCTGCGGTACTGGATGCATTTTCCCTGCGCCGTATCCATTTAACTGGGCTCCTTTCTTTCCTAATTTGCCGTCCCTCAGATGTGCTGACTACATATCCCAACACCTTCCGCCCAAGCCAACGGACTATTGAACGATGGGAGCTGTCATCATCTGAAGAGTGCCCCGCGAGGGAAGGGGGGGGCTCTTAGAAATACGACTGAAGAGTTTGACACACATTGCATTCCACACTTTATTCTCATTTAAACTCGCTAATCGTTTTTTTTTTTTTTTAATAGGACCCGGGTGCCTTCTTGGCAATGGAAGAGAGGCACCAAAATGTCCATGATAAATGCCAAATAAAATTAGGCCTGGACTTTTAAAATTGGAAGAACAATATCAGCCCCGTTTAAGAGGGGGGGCGAGAGAAAAAAAAAGAGCCTTTAAAGAAATGATCTGACTGTATTGCTAAATCTTGATTGCACCCTACTTCATCTAGCGGCAGCTGGGAAAGACACAAGTCTGGCATTTTAGGAAATGAATAATGCCTGCTCTGCCAGCATCCGAGCTAATTAGGGAAGCGCTTTCAGCATTTAAAAACTAGCTCCTGTTTAAGTGCCTTAAGCTTTTATTAATCGTACGGACCCCCAAAAAAATCCCTTACAGTAATTGAAATTTTAATTACACCCATTTTTTTGTGCAAGGACTGGGAGCGTATTAAACTTTAAACACTTAAACCTCGATTGAAATACCAATAGCTGCTAAGATGGTGGCGTTCTGCACAGCAATTAAAGGAGCAAGTGTAAATCGCTATAAAGCTAAACGGAATTTTAAGTAAGGTTTTGTTCTTTAAGTGTTTCGGCTCTTTTACGCATGTGCAAGATCTACTACTACGGCTTCTATAGTAACCATTTATTTTTGGCAGCCCGAAGGCCCATATTAATTCTTTGTTTTGTTTTGTTTTGTTTAAAAAATAATTAACATTGTGCTTGGGACCAGTTAGGTAGAATGTACAAATCCACATGGGTGTTTGTGATTGTACACTATTACACTCTCGAATGCAGATGTATGCGATATGTCTCTTTGGCCTGAGAATATAAACAATATTGTCAGAGCGTGCACAGTCTTATTGCGCTGAGATAACCCAGGAGTAAACAGTGGTCTCCTATTCTATTCTATTCTATTCTATTCTATTCTATTCTATTCTATTCTATTCTATTCTATTCTATTCTATTCTATTCTATTCTATTCTATTCCATTCTATTCTTTCTCTATTCTATTCTATTCCTTCTCTATTCTATTCTATTCTATTCTATTCTATTCTATTCTATTCTTTCTCTATTCTATTCTTTCTCCATTCTATTCTATTCTTCTATTCTATTCTATTCTTTCTCTATTCTATTCTATTCTATTCTATTCTATTCTATTCTATTCTATTCTATTCCATTCCATTCCATTCCATATCTTCTATTCTATTCTATTCTATTCTATTCTATTCTATTCTATTCTATTCTTTCTCTATTCTATTCTATTCTATTCTTTCTTTATTCTATTCTTTCTCCATTGTATTCTATTCTTTCTCTATTCTATTCTATTCTATTCTATTCTATTCTATTCTATTCTATTCTATTCTATTCTATTCTATGACTGTTTGTATTATCTGCAAAATGGCTTCATTCTCAATTCTCAGATTGTGTCGCAATTTACAAATCACGGCAGCAGCATTCTACAGAGAAAAGAATGTGACGTAAACCTACCTGGAGATGGGCGGGCAGGCTGCTTCAAAACAGACAAGGAGCAGAGGCTTCAAACGTCCCTTGCAAATGGCAATTTCTCCCATAGAGACAGTTCGACCGATGATGAGAAGAGGGCAAATCAAATGTCCTGGTTATTATTATTCCTCCTCACATTTAGATAGTTTCTGTCTTGCCAGCATCCCTCAGCTCATTGCCCTCTTCTCATCACAATAGCAACTCACACTGCTTCATACTGTGACTTGTTCCGCTCTGTCACTGCTTGTGATGCGGCTCCAGAAATTTTGCATGATCCAGAAAGTAAGGTTCTTGAGTCAGAAAATCTGAATATTCAAGGTGCGTTATTAGGGTTTTAGTTTCCCTAAGTCCCCATGACCTTTGTAGAGCCCATTAAAATAGAAGTCCCCCTTTCCTCCCTTCTAATCTGTGGCTTTTTGAGAGTAACCTGAAAAATTAGGGTGTTAATTCAATTTATGGTTGACAGATTGAGGTGCCATCCAGTCGATGTTGATAGATTGTCCCCCATCGCTGGAAAATCTGGCCCTTCAGATTTTCCAGCGATGCACCCATTGCTTGTTGCAATTGAGTTAACCCAACTTGCTGCTAGTTGACCTCTTTCTTCCAATTTTCCTAGTATTTTGTTGTTGTTAGTTGCGAAGTCGTGTCTGATCCATCATGACCCCATGGACGACGTTCCTCCAGGCCTTCCTGTCCTCTACCATCTTCTGGAGTCCATTGAAGTTCACGCCTCCTGCTTCAGGGACTCCATCCAGCCACCTCCTTCTCTGTCGTCCCCTTCTTCTCTTGCCCTCCATCTTTCCCAGCATCAGGCTCTTCTCCAGGGAGTCCTTCCTTCTCATTAGGTGGCCAAAGGACTTGAGTTTCAACTTCAGGATCTGGCCTCTAAAGAGCAGTTGGGGTTGATTTCCTTCAGGCCTTCCTGTCCTCTACCATCTTCTGGAGTCCATTGAAGCTCACGCCTCCTGCTTCAGGGACTTCATCCAGCCCCCTCATTCTCTGCTGTCCCCTTCTTCTCTTGACCTCCATCTTTCCCAGCATCAGGCTCTTCTCCAGTGAGTCCTTCCTTCTCATTAGGTGGCCAAAGGACTTGAGTTTCAACTTCAGGGTCTGGCCTTCTAAAGAGCAGTCGGGGTTGATCTCCTCCAGGACTGACCGGTTGGATCGCCCTGCAGTCCAGGGGACTCGCAGGCGTCTTCTCCAGCCCCAGAGTTCAAAGGCCTCCATTCTTTGACGCTCGGCCTTTCTTATGGTCCAACTTTCACAGCCATACATTGCAAAACACGATAATTTTCTATAAAAAGAAAATAAAAATGAGCTTTTCCCTTTAGAGCCACTAGATGGTGCTCCAGCTCCTAAGAAATTCTTCCTTGCATCAAGTTGATTCAAAAAAGTGAATGGTTTCTATATTAATACGGTCAAGTAAAAGGGGATTATCTTGCCTAGGATAAGTGCTGTGATTTGGAAGCCCACTTTTAGTATGCCGAGAGAGCCTATGAAATTAGTCCAGAGGGCAGAATGTTTATTTCGATCGATCGATTGATGATGTCCCGTCAAATCAGAGCTCATTCTGAGCAATCACGTAGACCAGGGGCCTTCCAACTTGGCCCTTTGATGACTGGTGGACTTCAACTCCCAGAATTCCTCAGTCGGCCATTTTGAGGAAACTGGGGGCTTGGATCCAGACCAGAGGCCTTCAAATTTGGCCCTTTGATGACTGGTGGACTTCAACTCCCAGAATTCCTCAGCCAGCATGCCTGGCTGAGGAATTCTGGGAGTTGAAGTCTGCCAGTCATCAAAGGGCCACATTTGAAGACCTCTGACATAATATGAAGGGGAAATAATGCTAACTCAAAGCTAAACTGTGGTTTCTCAACCTTGGCCATTTTAAGAGTAGAATAGAATAGAGCTGGAAGGGTCCTTGGAGGTCTTCTAGTCTAGCACAGTTTCCCTCAACCTCGGCCATTTTAAGAGGTGTGGACTTCAACTCCCAGAATTCCTCAGTCAGCTATGCTTTGTCCTCGACCTTCTCTTCTACCTTGTGGCATCACATAATGCAGGGGTCTTCAAACTTGGCCCTTGGAGGACTTGTGGACTTCAACTCCCAGAATTCCTCAGCCAGGTTTTCCAGCAGTGCCCCCATCACCCCTGTAACTGGGTCCATTCACCTTGCAGCTGGTCCTTCTCTCTGTCCATCTTTCTGTCAAGTCCTATGCCTAACTGTCTACACTTTATTTTGTGCATTTTCTTACCCCTTTTCACAAACTTTCCAGAATTTCCTCTCTTACAGGGGGAAAAAAGAGATGGCTTGGACAAAGCAATCCCTTCCTAAACGTTTTTTATTCGTTGCACAGGTTGAACTTCCCGGAAAGGGGCTAGGCCAGGGATAGGCAACCTTGGCTCTTTTATGACTGGTGGACTTCAACTCCCAGAATTCCTGAGCCAGCCATGCTGAAGGGAAAGGGAAAGGTTTCCAAGCTGAGCCATGCTGGCTGTGGAATTCTGGGAGTTGAAGTCCACGAGTCATGAGGGGGCCATAGTTCCCCCATGCTGGCTCAGGAATTCTGGGAGTTGAAGTCCACCAGTCATAAAAGAGCCAAGGTTGCCCACCCCTGGGCTAGCCACAAATTAGCTCAGCTCTGCTATCTTATTTAGTTTAATTGGCAATCTTGCAAGCTCGCAAGCTGCTATCTGAAATTCGCAAGTTTCTAATCCAGTCCTCTATAAAGGACTTTTATTTTTATTTTTGGTCTCCTGAGTAGCAGAGACCACCTTTTACAAATAGGCAGTGTTAGGGTTCTCTTTCTATGTGTATTGCCCACTGGGTGCTTGTTTTCTCTTTTCTAATCTTTTCCTTGTCAATGATTGTAAATACAAATATTAATTTCCCCATGCTGGTTATCCCTGATTGCATTCCTGTTGATATCTAATCAGAAACTGTCTGATTATCATGTCACCCCTCTCTAATCAGTGATTAAATAGCAGTGTTCCAATATTTGAAGGGCGGCCACAAAGATGAGGGGGGTGGGTGGGTGTGTCAATCTATTTTGCAAAGCACCCAGAAGGCAAGACAAGAAGCAATGGATGGAAGCTGAACAAAGAAGAGAAGCAATCTAAAACTAGGGAGAAATTTCCTGACGGTACGAACAATCACACCAGTGGCATGACTTGCCTTCAGAAGTTGTGGGTGCTCCAGTACTGGACGCTTTTAAAGAAGAGACTGGACAGTCACTTGTCTGAAATGGTCTAGGGTTTCCTGCCTGAGCAGGGGGTTGGACTAGATGACCTCCAAGGTCCCTTCCAACTTTATTATTATTATTATAACAAAGAAAGAAAGAAAGAAAGAAAGAAAGAAAGAAAGAAAGAAAGAAAGAAAGGAGAAAATCAACCTAGAACTAAGGAGAAACTTCCTAACAGTGAGAACAATTAACCAGTGGAACAACCTGCCACCAGAAGTGGTGAATGCTCCAACACTGGAAGTTTTTAAGAAGAGACTGGACAGCCCTTTGTCTGAAATGGTCTAGGTCAGGGGTAGGCAACCCAAAACACTCAAAGAGCCACTTGGACCCGTTTCCCACTGAAAACAAAACACTGGGAGCCACAAAACCCTTTTGATATCTAAAATGAAACTAACACTACATATATCCTTTTTTACCTTTATTATGTGTGTGTGTGTGTGTGTGTGTGTGTGTATAATAAAGGTAAAAAAGGATATATGCAGTATTATCTTCATTTTAGATGTCAGAAGAGTCTCTGTCTCTCTCTGTGTGTGTCTCTTTCTCGTCCTCTCTCTCTCTTTCTCTCTCTCTCTTTCTCCCCCCCCCCTATCTGCTGCTCACCTGGCAAGCTGGCTTCAAGCTGTTCTCCAACAAGCTCAGGGCTAGGCAACCTCGGCTCTTTTATGACTCATGGACTTCAATTCCCAGAATTCCTGAGTCAGCAAAGCTGGGCTAGCTAGCTCTCTCCTGCCCTTCCTGCTTCCTGTTTCCTGCAGAGACGCAGCAAAGGGAGGAGCCCTGCCCAGTAAGCTTTTCAGCTCCTCGGAGAACACTGTGAGTCCACTCTTTTTTACACACACACACACACACACACACACACACACACACACAGACACACAGACACAGACACACACAGAGAGAAGTAGGGAAGCGCAAGTGCCTCTCTCTGTCTCTGTTTCTGTCTGCAAATGGCAGAGGAGGCTGGGAGCCACCGGGGAAGGCTCAAAGAGCCGCATGTGGCTCCGGAGCCGCAGGTTGACGACCTGTGGTCTAGGGTTTCCTCCCTGAGCAGTAGGTTGGACTAGATGACCTCTGAGGTCCCTTCCAACTCTGTGATTCATTAAATAAATTTGAATTTGCAAGACCACCACGTATGCACACATGTGTGAAAACATACTGGATAAACATAACCATGACAATAAATGTGAATGTGATGGGATTCCAATTCGATGAGATTTAGGTGACTTTGTCTATACTTGTGACCTTGCTTGTATGTCCAGTTGATCTGCGTGGGAACTTGCGCTAAAGACTTTAACACACCATCAGTATCTATTCAATATATTCAATATATATTCAATATATTAAATGCATTAAAATGTATCAATCCCAAGGAGTATACAATCTAAAGTTGACAATCGGAGAGAGGAGTAATACTAGGATAGTCATGTGTAGTTCGAACCAAACACAGTGTTAAAAGAAAAATCTTCATCAGGGTCCAGTCCAAGCCAGGAATAAACAAAATGGAGACTGCTTTAGAAAGAAGATTGCAGTTTATTGAAGAGGAGAGCCAGATAGAAAGATGGCTCTGGGAAAGCTGACCACATGTAGTAGGGAGTGGTGGGTTTTTATACCTTCTTGGGCTTTTGTGTTTGGAGTTGTTCCTGTGGCATGAACTTTGACCTGAGTCTGAGTGTGCCTTTCTGGTATTCTGATGGTGGTGGGTTAATCCTATTATGTCCCAAAGGTCATATCCTGCTCCCCTGGGGCTGTGGTTGATGACTATGTCCTGTGTTGGATTTTTAGGTGTGAGGGATTGTTGATTCTAGGGATCTTTGTCTTTCTAATCCCAGCCTTCTGACTCCAATCTTTCTGACAGGATTATCACATCTGCATTTCTGCAAACCTGGTTTCTGTTTGGGGCAGAGAGACTGGGGGTGTTAGTGTTGGTTTCTGCCTTTAAAATCCTTTGGGGAAATATAATATTCTGCCTTTTTAATATTTCCCAAAGTATTCCTTTCTCTGGATTCTTCTCATAATAGATGTTGGTTATAGGTCAGAAATCTCTGAAACGTGAAAACTTAGTTGTCAACGCTGCTAACATCAAATATTTTTGCATTGACAACAGATGGAAATGCAGCCATCTTTTACCTTTTGCTTTTAGAGTTAGATGATGCTGGGAGGGGGGATGTGAACGAGAGTCCAGCTAGACATAATAACACTGGACCTAGCGTGAGTATCAAGGTTATTGAAATAAGAGATGATAATAATTGGTGGGCTGGAGAACTGGAGGGGAAGCCTGCGTATCAAGCTAATTGGGGAATATGATTTATGACTGTTAATTGGAGGAAGGAATTGTGCTTTGATACTAGGTGCCCAGGGGAGGGGAATCCAGTTTTTGGCTTCGATTATGCAATGCCGATACTATGCTACTCAAAATAAAGATTTTTTTAAGGTAAACAATGCCTCAAAGTTCTTTTGAAGAGTTTCATCTGTCGGAACCATGACATTAGTCTAATAATAATAATAATAATAATTAAAAAAATGGATGGAAAGTTATCAAGGAGAGAAGCAACCTAGAACTAAGGAGAAACTTCCTGACAGTGAGAACAATTAATCAGTGGAACAACCTGCCACCAGAAGCAGTGAATGCTCCAGCACTGGAAGTTTTTTAAAGAAGAGACTGGACAGCCATTTGTCCAAAATGGTATAGGGTTTCCTACCTGAACAGGGGGTTAGACTCAATGACCTCCAAGGTCCCTTCCAACTTTATTATTATTATTATTATGAATCATTGCACAGTCAGACTGGATCTGGCATTTTGTCTACCTATCGAGTCCTTCCCAAGACTACTACTACTACTACTACTACTACTACTACTACTACTACTACTACTACTACTTCTTCTTCTTCTTCTTCTTCTTCTTCTTCTTCTTCTTCTTCTTCTTCTTCTTCTTCCTCCTCCTCCTCCTCCTCCTCCTCCTCCTCATTATTATTATTATTATTATTATTATTATTATTATTATTATTATTATTATTATTATTATTATTATTATTATTATTATTATTATACCCTGCTAAAACATTGGCTGATTTTTCCCAGGAAACCTACAGTCTACAGTCAGCAAAGCTTACCTTGCACAGAGCTATATATTTTATCGTTTTCTCTCTTTTTGTTTTAAAGGAGCACACACGAACAGAAGCCCGGCGCAAAAACCTGCTTATTTTGATTTTACATTATTTAACGGAAGAAGGGTAAGCATTCCTTCGCTCTATAAGATGCACAGTACGAAAATATAATTCTTGCCATATACCAATTTCCTAAGAGTTTGCTATAATGAAGGTCAGCTTTCTTCCCTCCTGGAGCTCCCATCAGTCCCAGCCAATCTCACTCAGCACGACTGGCATTGGAATCCAATACATTTGCAAAAAAAAAAAAAAAATGCAGAGAGAGTTGATTCCTGAATTGGCGATCCTCGGTCCGGTTTTATACTTTTTCCTCTCTCTCTTTCTCTCTTTTTTTTCCCCCTGTACAAAACTTGTGTCTTAAATAACTACTGCTCTGAAGTTTCAATCACACGCTGACCCTTTCTGAATCTGTCACTCCCAGGTATGTAGATTCTGCTAATGCACTGGAGCAAGAAGCAAAAGGTGGGCTGCGCCGTTTTGAAGTGTGCGACAATGTCGATCTGGAGACCATTTTGATGGAATACGAGAGCTACTACTACGTCAAGTTTCAAAAGTACCCCAAGATTACCAAGAAAGTTGTCGACTCCAGTACGTTGCGTTGCTCAGAATGATTTCTGTTTGTTTGTTTTGAATAGAATAGAATAGACCTGGGAGGGACCTTGGAGGTCTTCTAGTCCAGCCCCCCGCTCAAGCGGGAGAACCTATGCCATCTCTGACAAGTGACTGTCCAGTCTCCTCTTAAAAAAAATCTCCAGTAATGGAGCGCCCACGATTTCCGGAGGCAAGCTGTTCCACTGGTTAATTGTCCTCCCTGTTAGGAAGATTCTGTTTCTGTTCAAAGTAATATTTAATATTTTTATTAACTGCTGTTTTCTCCTTTTCCACAGCAGATAATAAATCAAGAAGTGGAGGGAAAGCAAAAAGGTAAGAGAAATGTAGCTGCTGGATGGCATTTGGTAATAATTCTTCAGTAGCCACGTTTACTGATTCATTTAATTTCCTCCCCCACTTCTGAAGTGCAAATGGTATTGCATTTAACGTGTTAAGTGTTTTGGATGGATGCATGGATGATGGATGGATGGATGGATGGATGGATGGATAGATAGATAGATAGATAGATAGATAATGCAGAGAGAGAGAGACTAATAGATAAACATGACATGGATAATAAATAGATAAATAGATGGATGGGTGGGTGGAAGGATGGATAGGGATGATAGATAGAGAGATAGATAGATAGAGATAGATAGAGAGATAGATAGATAGAGATAGATAGATAGATAGATAGATAGAGATAGAGAGATAGAGAGATAGATAAATGATAGATAGATAGCGAGATAGATAGATGGAGATAGATAGATAGATAGATAGATAGATAGATAGATAGATAGATGATAGATAGATAGATAGATAAATAGATAGATAGATAGATAGATAGATAGATAGATAGATAGATAGATAGATAGATAGATAAATAAGGTAGGGTAAAGTAGAGTAGAGAACAGTAGGGTAGAGTAGAGTAAGGAATAGTAGGGTAGGGGAGGGTAGGGTAGAGTAGGGAAGGGGAGGGGAGGGTAGAGTAAAGTAGAGTACGGTAGGGTAGAGTAGAGTAAGGGAAAAGTAGGGGGAGGGGAGGGTAGGATAGAGTAGGGGAGGGTAGAGTAGAGTAAAGTAGGGTAGAGTAGAATAGGGAAGGGTAGGGTAGAATAGGGTAGGGTACAGTATAGAGTATAGTAGAGTAAAGCAGGGTAGAGTAAGAGGGTAGGGTAGAGTACAGTAAAATAGAGTAAAGTAGGTTAGAGTAGGGTAGAGTAGAGTAGCATAAGGTAGATACTGGATGGAGAGAAAGAGAGAAAGAGAGATGATGGGTGAATAGATAGAAGCAGGGGCAGCTGCGGAGGGGGTCCAAAAAATCAAGATGACAACTATAACCCACATGATCAAAGCCTCACCTATTGGCCAGGTGGCCAAAGCCACCATCTTGTCTTTGCCCCCCCCCCTTCCACAGTCTTATGAACGCCTCTGGTATGGAGGATAATACAGAATTGCAGCAGAAGGAAATGAAAGGAATTCACGAGAGAAAATTCAGGTGCTCTCTGTTGATGAGTTCTCTTAATGTTGGGGAAGCAACACAAGACAGAATAATAAAACATTCAGATTTCAAAACTGAGATTTTTTTTTTTAGCCTTCACGAGCAATTAAAAAAGGCTTGGGAGAAGAGAAAATGCTCCACCTGACACACACACGACAGAAGGATCCGGCAAAGTCTTTGCCAAAATGAAGTTTCTGTTTTCTATCTTTCCGTGCTGTTCTGTCCTCCTCAGTAGAGCGTAAACCATCTTGAATGGAGAATATAGTAAATCTTAAGGCTGGGGGCAGGGCTCTTCCAACTTGGCCCTTTGATGACTGATGGACTTCAACTCCCAGAATTCCTCAGTCAGCCATTTTGATGAAAGTGCGGGCTTAGATCCAGACCAGGGGTCTTCCAACTTGGCCCTTTGATGACTGGTGGACTTCAACTCCCAGGATTCCTCAGTCGGCCATTTTGATGAAACTGCAGGCTTGGATCCAGACCAAGGGTCTTCCAACTTGTCCTTTTTGTGACTGGTGGACTTCAACTCCCAGAATTCCTCAGCCAGCCATTTTGATGAAAGTGCGGGCTTAGATCCAGACCAGGGGTCTTCCAACTTGGCCCTTTTATGACTGGTGCCTGGCTGAGGAATTCTGGGAGTTGAAGTCCACCAGTCATAAAAGGGCCAGGTTTGAAGACCCCTGGCTTGGGGGAAGACCCTGTTTTGGGTAACCTGGTTCAAAACCATCAAGAGCCACTTGGTTAAAAGAAATGTTTCAAATCGGCCTTAGAAATGAGGCGGTTGAACCAAGATTGAACCATTTGAAGCCAAACTATCCCGTCTTACTCTGCATTATTTTGGACAAACCGATGTCTCCGAATCTCTTAAAACTAGTCCTACCTGTAGCCCAGAGCTTGGTTTAAACAGGAGAGTGAGGTGCCTGTGTCTATGGAGCCTTTCTCAGGAGTATCTGCGTGGAGGTCAAAAAGAAAAAAAAACCAAAATGGTGGTGGCAGCTGCCTTCTTCAATCTGTGGCATATGTAAAGGAAGGGGAGCAGGATGATGGCCTAGAACAGACATGTCAAACTCGTGGCAATGGGGTGGGTACGGCTTCCACGTGACGCGTCCGGCCCGCGGGCTGACAGTTTGACACCCCGGCGTAAAAAGAGCATTCACAATCAAGGAGGCAGTGGGTTCCATCTTGAGTAGAGACAGATATTTCTCTCTGGTGTCATGGAAAAACCCAATGAAAAAGACAAGAGGCAGCAACACAAAACAAGGTTTTATTTTGCTAATCATTTGGAACATAGCAAACATAATAACACAACATCACTCACATTAGTAACCCATTGCAATGAGGTCCAGTGACATACACTAGTGGCCAAAATTGTGGAAACCTTTTGGAAAAAGTATATGTTTGAGGTTTCATGGCTAATAACACCACTTTTTGGGGGGGGGGGAGTAGAAGCATAAAATTATATATCAATGGAAAGATAATGTAATCAAGAATGTAATGCAACAAAGTTTGTTCAATTATCTGTACTGTATTCTGTGAAAAGTTATAGCCAAATAATCAGAAAAAGGAAGCACAACTTGCTTAGGTTGATCTCAGGTAGCTTTCCTTCATCTGATGGTAGCCAATGAGCATGAGTGTTTAGAGAGCCAATCGGGTGTCATCTTGTTTTGGCAATGAGCCAATCAGATCACCGTAGGATCCATTTATTGATGTCATGTATTGAAGCTGAGAGGAGGACATTTGTCAGGGTGTTATGTGATGGCTATCAAGTTGGTTGGGTTTTTTGTGTTCTTTCATTTAGTGAGCTTGTAAAACTTAATAAAATTAAAGTCATGGTGCAAAGAGTTGATTGGTCGCCCAGAAAGCGATGTAAAATAGTATTATTAAGTGAACGAGGCTACAGTTATAAAGAAATTGGAAGAAAAATGGGTGGAAACTTAACCAAAGGTGGCGTTTCTACTGTACACTTTTCCCAAAAGGTTTCCACAATTTTGGCCACTATTGTAGCAGGTCCAGTTATAGGCCAATGGCAAATCAATCCGGTCCAGTCCCAACTTTTTATACCTTTCTCATCCTAAAATCTTACACTTTCTGCTGACTTTTTGCTGACCCTCTGCTGAACATAACTTTTCACATCCTTGTGGTACATTGGAACCCGCATCCATCAGCTACTTTCAGTTCCACACGTCTCACAGTTCCAGTCCTTATGTTCTAAATATATTTGAAACGAGCAAGCTTAGCAGAATCATATTACGTAAAATACAGTTGCCAACTGCAAAATTAAGCCTAGCGCAGACTTTGGTTCAATACTTTTTCCATGATTTAATTCACCTGGGCCTGAACTGCATAGCCGATATTTTTGTTTTCCGCACTGGGTACAAAGAGAAAATATTCTGCTGTGAACTCCGCGTAGGCGTCAGGAAGGGCATCTGGCCAGCAAATGCTCAGCTCCATTCAGTCATCCCAACTCCACCCTGATGCAAAGGATTTACAGGGTCGTTAAAAGAAAAAAAATATAAGATAGATAAGATACCCTTTATTGTCATTTTTTTTACTGTGGGCACAACGGCACACATCGAAAACTGAAATTTAGTTGCCCGCTCTCAAAGTGAAACACATACATGACACACACCTAAACATACTATATACAATGTATGTATAGACCCACACCCCTACATATATAACAAATAAATATTAAATACTGTCCATCTTGAATATATAACGGAAGGAGGAAGCTTGAGAGTTTGCAAGGTTAATGCTGTATGGAACGAAAATGTGGCTGAATCTGGATGTTCTGCTACGGATACCACGAAGCCCCCTCCTCCCAGAAGGGAACAAGGAAAACAGATTGTGAAGAGGATGTGTAGCATCCCAGATAATCTTACGGACCCTGCTCAAACGACGCTTGGGTGCCACATCCTGGATGGGAGGGAGGGAACTGCCAATGATCTTTTCTGCCGTCCTCACCACTCTCTGAACTGCCAATAATCTTTTCTACTGTCCTCATCACTCTTGGCACCGCCTTCCCGTCTGAAGCAGGGATGCCTCCAAACCAGACCGTGATGCTGTATGACAGGATGCTCTCGATCGTCCCCCTGTAGAAAGTGGTCAGGACAGGGGAAGGAAGATGTGCTTTTCTCATGCGATGCAGAAAGAATAGAACTTAGAATAAAAGACTGGGAAGGGACCTTAGAGGTCTTCCTGCTCAAGGCAGGAGACTAAACCAGAGGTCCACAACCTGGGGTCCACAGCCCACTAGTGGGCCGTGAGGGGTTTGCAACCGGGCAACGGAAAAGGCAGGTGAGTGCGCGGGCTCACCCACGCATCCTCACTTGTGCGAGCAGTGGGAGAGCGGCACAGTCCATTTAAGTGAGTGGCAGGCGTGCATGCACGCCACTCATGCACATGGACGCACATGCTTGCCGGCCGCTTGCATGGAACCATCCCCTGTCCCTCCCCCCACCGGTCCGCAAAGCTGGAAACATTGGGGAACTCTGGACTAAACAATTCCCAGACAAATCTGCCCAGTCCCTTTTTAAAAACCTCCAGTGTTGGAGCATTCACAGTGGTGAGGACAGGGGAAGGAAGATGTGCTTTTCTCATATGACACAGAAAATGCAGGCGCTGCTGTGCCCGCTTCCCCAGGGTCACGCTGTTGAGCCACCAAGCCAGCCTACTCGTTAGCTGCACTCCCAGGAATTTGATACTGATAACCATCTCCACAGGTGAATCATTAATGCACAGAGAAGTGTGGCTGGGCCTGCCTTTTCTGAAGTCGACAATGATCTCTTTGATTTTTCTGGTATTTAATACTAGGCTGTTTTTCTTACATCAGTTCACCAATATCAGTGGAGAGGGGCTTTTATTAGCCTATTACGGCAACCAGTGGGACTCTAATCACCGGCACTCTCGCCTGTCCATGTCCGGGCCTCGGATCCTTTACCGCAGTGTTTCCCAAACTTGACAATTTTAAGGCATGAGGACTTCAACTCCCAGAATTCCACAGCCAGCAATGCTGGCTGTGGAATTCTGGGAGTTGAAGTCCACATGCCTTAAAATTGTCAAGTTTGGGAAACACTGCTTTACCGCGTTCAGAAAAATGCTCCACTACAATCCTTCTTTTCCCATGCAGGGCCCCCAGCGGCACATGCCGGAATCTCCCCAAGATTAGCCAACATCAAGGGAGGCCTCAATCAAAAGTGTCGCCCACAAGAGCCGCAGAGCTGAAAGCCGCCTGCAAGGATGCCATGAAGCAGGTGAATCTCCCTTTCGTTTGTCTGCGGCTTTTAGTTGTCACCAGGTGGCAGGGAAAGTCACAAACGGCTATCGGGGGACACCGCAATTGTTGTAAATACAGGCCGAGAGCCTAAACTTTGATCGCAGGTTCTGTGTGGCTACTGAAACGGTCTTTAAGTGTGAGAACTGGCTGCAGGTCACTTTTTTCAGGGCCGTTGAATGAACGGTTTACAGACGAGGACTGCCTGCCTATGAAGAAATATTTTATAATAATAATAATATATCAATAATAATAATAATAATAATAATAATAAAAAGTTGGAGGGACCTTGGAGGTCTTCTAGTCCAGGGCTAGGCAACCTTGGCTCTTTTATGACTGGTGGACTTCAACTCCCAGAATTCCTGAGCCAGCCATGCTGAGGGGAAAGGGAGAGGTTTCCAAGCTGAGCCAGGCTGGCTCAGGAATTCTGGGAGTTGAAGTCCACAAGTCATAAAAGAGCCAAGGTTGCGTACCCCTGGTCTAGACTCTAGGCCTAGGGTAGGGGTCTTCAAACTTGGCCCTTTTATGACTGGTGGACTTCCAGAATTCCTGAGCCAGCCACACTGAGGGGAAAGGGAGAGGTTTCCACGCTGAGCCACGCTGGCTCAGGAATTCTGGGAGTTGAAGTCCACGAGTCATAAAAGAGCCAAGGTTGCCTGCCCCTGTTCTAGTCTAACCCCCTGCTCAGGCAGGTAACCCTATACCATTTCAGACAAATGGCTGTCCTATCTCTTCTTAAAAACTTCCAGTGCTGGAGCATTTACTGCTTCTGGAGGCAGGTTGTTCCACTGGTTAATTGTCCTCACTGTCAGGAAGTTTCTCCTTAGTTCTAGGTTGCTTCTCTCCTTGATGAATTTCCACCTGTTGCTTCTTGTCTTGCCTTCAGAGGCTTTGGAGAACAGCTTGACTCCCTCTTCTTTGAGGCAGCCCCTGAGATATTGGAAGGCTGCTATCCTGTCCCCCCTCGTCCTCCTCTTCATTTAAACTAGACATACCCAATTCCAGCAACCGTTCTTCATATGTTTTAGCCTCCAGTCCCCTAATCATCTCTGTTGCTCTTCTCTGAACTCTTTCTAGAGTCTCAACATCTTTTTTACATTACATTATTATTGATTATTCTATTTATTTGTATCCTGCCTTTATTATTTTTTCAAACAATTCAAGGTGGTGAATACATTCAACACAAATTCTTCTTCCTCCTATAATAACAACCTGTGAGATGGGTTGACCTCACAGGGTGGATTTTGTGGGAAAATAAGAAGGAGAAGGAGGAGGAGGAGGAGGAGGAGGAGGAGAAGAAGAAGAAGAAGAAGAAGAAGAAGATGATGATGATGATGGAGGTGTATTATATATATTCACCACCTTGAGTTATTTGAAATATAATAAAGGCAGGATACAAATAAATAGAGAATGATTGGCACAAAGTCTCCCAACTAGCTTTCATGTCTAAGATGGGACTAGAACTCAGAGCTTCCTGCACATTGGCCCAAAGTCTCCCAAATGGCTTTCATGCCTAAGGCAAGAGTAGAAATCGTCGTCTCCTGATGATTGGCCCAAAGTCACCCAGCCAGCTTTCATTCCTAAAGCAGGACTAGAAGTCACCGTCTCCTGGTGATTGGCCCAAGGTCACCCAGCCAGTTTTCACACCTGAGGCGGGACTAGAACTCACAGTGTCCTGCTGATTGGCCCAAAGTCACCCAGTCGGCTTTCATGGCAAAGACGAGACTAGAACTCGCAGGCTCCCGCTTTGTAATCTGGTGCCTTAATCCCTAAACCAAACTGGCTCTAACTGCAGAATATATTTTTTTTTCCCCTTACAGGAGAACGAAGGTCCTTTAAGTCGAGTTGCATCAGAATTTGGTTTAAATGTATCTGCAATCCACAGAGGAGGCGGAGAAGGCCCTCATCCTAAAAGGGTTAGTCACAATCCTACAAACAGTCAGGGTCTTATTATGTCCAAGGGGAAAGACATAATAATAATAATAATAAACAACAACAACAACAATATTATTAATAATAATAAAGTTGGAATGGACTTTGGAGGTCATCTAGTCCAACCCCCTGCTCAGGCAGGAAACCCTCTACCATTTCAGACAAAGGGCTGTCCACTCTCTTCTTGTAGACACCTTGAGTGTTGTATAATATATATAGATAGTCTCTGACTTAACGACTACAATTTCCCTTGCCCAGCAAGGTGGTTGTTCATTGCGTTGTGTCGGATTCCGTGACCATTTTTGCTACCGTTGTTAAGTGAAACCCGCTTCCCCCATTGCCTTCGTTTGTCGGAAGTCGGCTGAGAAGATCACGAATGGTGATCGCAGGACCCCCAGGATGCTTCAACCACCCCTAAATACACGCCTGAACTTTCAGACTTGTAGATTTAAGGACCAGTCGTAAGTCCCTTTTTTTTCAGTGCCATTGTAACTTTGAACAAACAGTTGTAAGTCAAGGATGACCTGCATTCCTTTTGGGGAAGGGGCAGGATTTGCAAATGAAGAGTGAAAAGAATTGTAGTTTTTAGCTTCATGTCGTGGTTCCGACAGGTGAAACCCTTCAAAGAACTTCGAGGCATTGTTTACCTTAAACTAAGAATCTTTATTTGAGTAGCATAGCATCAGTACTAACACAATCGAAGCCAAAATCTGAATTCCCCTCCCCTGAGCACATAGTATCAAAGCACAATTCCCTCCTCCAATTAACTGTCATAAATCACATTCTCCAATTAGTTTGAAATGCAGGCTTTCCTTCCAGTTCTCCAGCCCGCCCATTCTTATCATCTCTTATTTCAATAACCTTGGTTCTCACGCTATGTTTAGTGTTGTTATGTCTAGCTGGACTCTCAGGCACATTCCTCCCCCCTGCATCATCTAACTCTAACTCTAATTCTAAGAGTAAAACATAGGAGGAAAAGGGTTGCATCTCCAACTGTTGTCAAAGCAAAAGCATCCGAGGTTAGCAGCGCTGAGAGGAGATAGAAATCAACATAGGAGCCAGTGTTTTTTAGCATACAGGTTGTCCTCGACTCGCGACCAGAACCGAGCCCCAAATTTTACGTTGCTAAGTGAGAAATGTGTTCAGTGAGTTTTTGCCCTGTTTTACGACCTGCCTTTCCACAATTGTTAAGTCAGTCACTGCCATTGTTAAGTTAGTCGCGCCATCGTTCAGCGAATCCGGCTTCCCCCATTGACTTTGCCCATCAGAGGGTCGCAAAAGGGGATCACACGACATCCCCTCCCGGGGGACACCGCGACCATCATAAATACGAGTCAGTTGCCAAGTGTCTGACTTTGGATCATGTAACCACAAGGATGGATGCCACAGTCCAAAGTGTGAGAAACGGCCATCCGTGACTTTCTTCAGTGCTGTCGTAACTTCAAACGGTCACTAAATAAACTAAGTCGAGGACTGCCTGTATTCGTAAACATACTTGAAGTTGCTAAGCTTGAGAAACATATCAGAGGATCAACTGTGGCCTTGATTATCACAGAGGTTTCTCAATATAGATTAGATAATCTTTATTGTCATTTTTTCCTGTGAGCCCAACGGCCTACATTAAAAATGAAATTTAGTTGCTTCCTCTCAAAGTGTACACATACATAACACAGATTTAAAACATACTATATACAAGGTATGTATAGGCCAGGGGTCTTCAAACATGGCCCTTTTATGACTGGTGGACTTCAACTCCCAGAATTCCTCAGCCAACATGCCTGGCTGAGGAATTCTGGGAGCTGAAGTCCACCAGTCATGAAAGGGCCAAGTTGGAAGACCCCTGGTCTGGATCCAAGCCCGCAGTTTCATCAAAATGGCCGACTGAGGAATTCCGGGAGTTGAAGTCCACCAGTCATAAAAGCGCCAGGTTTGTAGACCCCTGAGGTAGATTTTAAGAATAGTGGACTTCAGTTCCCAGAATTCCTCAGCCAGCGTGGTTAGCTGAGGAATTCTTGGAGTTGGAGTCCGTAAGTCATAAAAGGGCCAAGTTTGAAGACCCCTGACATAATGTGAGGGGAAAATAATGCTAAATCAGAAAGAGCTAAACTGGTGTTTCTCAACCTCGGCCATTTTAAGAGGTGTGGACTTCACCTCCCAGAATTCCTCAGCCAGCTATGCTTTGTCCCCAACCTGCTCTTCTGCCTTGTGGCATCACATAATGCAGCGGTCCTCAAATGTGGCCCTTTTATGACTGGTGGACTTCAACTCCCAGAATTCCTCAGCCAGCGTGCCAGGCTGAGGAATTCTGGGAATTGAAGTCCACCAGTCATAAAAGGGCCAAGTTGGAAGACCCCTGGTATAGACCTACATCCTTACATATAAGTAACATATAAATATTATTTTGGGATCGCTCCCTAATGTCTCAAGTACTCCAAGAATTCAGTCTTAGTAGGTGGTGTTTGCTTCTCCTGCAGGGGCAAATTATTGACTTCCGTGGGCTGATTCAGGACGCGATCAAGGGGGCCTCCAGCGAAATCTCCCTCCACAGCTTTAACTGCAATCCAGATCCTTCGGTAAGTGATGTTCTTTGTAACCAAAAGCTGGCCAAAGTAATTCCTTTTTCGGAAACAATTATTTCGATTGGAAATATAACGGATCAGAAATGTCGATGGGTGAAAACGGCTTCCAGGATACATTATTCTACATCCTCTGTATCTTTGCAAAGCGAGAATAGAATAAAATAGAAAATAGAATAGAATAGAATAGAATAGAATAGAATAGAATAGAATAGAATAGAAATAAGAAACAATAGAATAGAATAGAATAGAATAGAATAGAATAGAATAGAAATAAGAAAGAATAGAATGGAATAGAAAATAATAGAATAGAAAATAGAATAGAATAGAAGAGAAGAGAAATAAGAAAGAATAGAATGGAATGGAATAGAATAGAATAGAATAGAACAGAATAGAAATAGAATGGAACGGAACGGAACAGAACAGAACAACAGAACAGAATAGAACAGAATAGAATAGAATAGAATAGAAATAAGAAAGAATAGAATGGAATGGAATGGAATGGAATAGAATAGAATAGAAACAAGAAAGAATAGAACAGAATAGAATAGAACAGAAAATAATAGAATAGAAAATAGAAGAGAAGAGAAGAGAAATAAGAAAGAATAGAATGGAATAGAATAGAATAGAATAGAATAGAAAATAATAGAATAGAAAATAGAATAGAATAGAAATAAGAAAGAATAGAATAGAAAATAGAATAGAATAGAATAGAATAGAATATAGATGGAATGGAATGAAATAGAATAGAATAGAATAGAATAGAATAGAAAATATGGAATGGAATGGAATAGAATAGAATAGAATAGAACAGAACAGAACAGAACAGAACAGAATAGAATAGAATAGTTAAATGAATCTGGCATCCCCCCCCCCACCTGACTTGGCGATCCCAAAAGGCGATCACATGACACACAAACACGGGACACTACGACCGTTATAAATAAATAGGAGTCAGTTACCGAGCGTTTGAGTGTTGGTTATGTGACCCTGGGGATGGTGCAATAGTCGTAAGTGTGAAAAACATTCTTAAGTCCCCGGTTTTCAGTGCCATTGTAATTTTGAACGGTCACTAAGTAAACTGTTGTAACTGGAGGACTACCGTATAGGTCTTTAGGGCTGGTAAATGGACGCCAACAACAGACAGACCAGGAGTCAACCCAAACAGTACTTTCCACAACTTGTGTTGGTTGTCATGGTTCCGACAGATGAAACTCTTCAAAGAACTTTGAGGCATTGTTTACCTTAAAGAATCTTTATTTGAGAAGCATAGCGTGGGCACCAACACAATTGAAGCCAAAAACTGGATCCTCCTCCCCTGAGCACATAGTATCAAAGCACAATTCCCTCCTCCAATTAACAGTCATAAATCACATTCCCCAATTAGCTTGAAACGCAGGCTTCCTCTCAGTTCTCCAGCCCACCAATTCTTATCATCTCTTATTTCAATAACCTTGCTTCTCACGCTAGGTCCAGTATTGTTATGTCTAGCTAACCTCTCATGCACATTCCTCTCCCCCCCCCCAGCATCATCTTAACTCTAACTCTAAGAGTAAAACATAAGAAGAAAAGGGTTGCATCTCCCACTGTTGTCAAAGCAAAAACATCCGAGGTTAGCAGCATTGACATCGGCATTTTCCATGTTTCCAGGAACGCCTGTTAAAGCCTTTGGGCGCCTTGCTTGGGATGACGGCTGAAATGAGGGAGCTTGCGACGGTGGTCAGTAAGGTGAGTTTTTCTTGTCCGACCCAGGATGGGGGTTGAACTGCATCCTCGTTCACTGAGAGGGCTGATCCTGCTGTCCATCTTGAGATTGGAAGTCAGGCGAAAGAGAGGTATGTCTAGTTTAATGAAGAGAAGGACGAGGGGGGACAGGATAACTGTATTATCTCAGGGGCTGCCCCAAAGAAGAGGGAGTCAAGCTCTTCTCCAAAACCCCTGAAGGCAGGACAAGAAGCAACGGAGGGAAACTAGTCAAGGAGACAAGCAACCTGGAACTAAGGAGAAACTTCCTGACAGTGAGAACAATTAAGGAGGAACATGAAGATACATCACAATAACCTTTCTCGCCTGAGCTTCACACTCTTACGTTAGCTTAGCAGATTCTCTCATCTTATGGAGTCCTAGAAGTTGCATAGTTTGTATCTGCCTGGAGAAAGCCATCCATGGTGGAGATACTATGATTCATGAGGGGTGCGGTCCTTGGTGCTTGCTGAGCTTGGTGGCTTTCTAGCAGACGTTTCATTACCAGACTAGGCAACATCATCAGTGCCAGAAGAGAAGTGTTTATGGAGGAGAGGAGGAGGAAGAGGACTGTGGGGTCTTTGGTGCTTCTGAGCTTGTTGACGTTTCATTACGAAGCTAGGTAACATCATCAGTGGTAGAAAAGAGGGATGTTTATGGAGAAGAGGAGGAGGAGGAGGAGCTGTGGGATCCTTGGTGCTCTCTGAGCTTGGTGGCTTTCTAGCAGACGTTTCATTACCAAACTAGGTAACATCATCAGTGCTAGAAGAGAGTGGTGTGTATGGAGGAGGAGGAGGAGGAGGAGGAGTAGGATTGTTGGGGTCCTTGATGCACTCTGAGCTTGGTGGTTTTCTTGCAGACGTTTCATTACCAGACTAGGTAACATCATCAGTGCTAGAAGGGAAGGGGCTTTGAGGAAGAAGAGGAAAAAGAGGAGGAGGAGAAGGAGGAGGAGGAGGAGGAGGACGACTGTGGGGTCCTTGGTGCTTCTAAGCTTGCTGATTTCCTTGCAGACGTTTCATGACCCAGCTAGGGAACATCCTCAGTGCACAACTTCAGTTGAAGTCCACAAGTCTTACAAAGTTGCTGAGCTTGCACACACCCCTGAGTTCGAGACAGGACGATTCTGCAATTCTTGCAGACCCAGCCAAGCTTGACAAATAGAGAAAGGCGCCGAAAGTCGTAGTTCAGCCCCAGCTGACCCTTCCTTTCTGCCCACCCACCTCCCAGTAATGGCACCCGCATAGCAACCTGTCCTTTGTCGTGTTTCTTTTTTTTCCCCCCCTCAATTTTACGGCTTATTTTGCAGCGCATTTATTACGCTGGCACAGGAAAACGGGGGGGGGGGACTGTTTTTAAAGAGCAACAAAGATGATTAGGGGACTGGAGGCTAAAACATACAAGGAATGGTTGCTAGAATTGGGTATGTCTAGTTTAATAAAGAGAAGGACGAAGAGGGACATGAGAGCAGTATTCCAATATCTCAGGGGCTGCCCCAAAGAAGAGGGAGTCAAGCTATTCTCCAAAGCGCCAGAAGGCAGGACAAGAAGCAACGGGTGGAAACTAATCAGAGAGAGAAGCAACCTAGAACTAAGGAGAAACTTCCTGACAGTGAGAACAATTAACCTGTGGAACAACCTGCCTCCAGAAGTGGTGAATGCTCCAACACTGGAAGTTTTTAAGAAGAGACTGGACAGCCGTTTGTCCGAAATGATATAGGGTTTCCTGCCTGAGTAGGGGGTTGGACTAGATGACCTCCAAGGTCCCTTCCAGTTCTATTCTATTCTATTCCATTCCATTCTATTCTATTCTATTCTATTATTTTCTCCTCTATTCTATTCTATTCTATTCTATTCTATTCTATTCTATTCTATTCTATTCTATTCTATTCTATCCTATAATATTCCCATTCCATTCTGTTTCAGCACGATTATTTTGCCAAACAAAAGATCTAAAATGCAACTGCACCAGAGTTCAACTCTGCACCTTCCAACTTTACTACTACTACTATTACTATTACTATTATTATTATTATTATTATTATTATTATTATTATTATTATTATTATAGATCAAACCGTGTCTTGCAGGATATCTACCTTCACAACCCCAACATCAAATGGGACGACATCATTGGGCTGGAGGCCGCCAAGCGCTTAGTGAAGGAAGCTGTTGTGTATCCCATCAGGGTAAGGAGCAAAAGTCACACAAATTGCCTCGCTTCTCGGGGGCCAAGATATTTGACCTACGGCCAACCCTTGGGCCCAACGTGTCTGCTGCTAAGCAAGGCGGTGGTTAAGGGAGCCACGCCTGATTTCACAGCCACGATGGGTGACTTTGGGTCGATCACCAGGAGACTGAGAGTTCTAGTTCTGCCTTAGACATGAAAGCCAATTGGGTGACTTTGGGCTGATCACCAGGAGACGGTGAGTTCTAGTCCCACCTTAGGCATGAAAACCATCTGGGTGACTTTGGGTCGATCACCAGGAGACGATGAATTCTAGTTCTGCCTTAGACATAAAAGCCAATTGGATGACTGGGCTGATCACCAGGAGACGGTGAGTTCTAGTCTCGCCTTAGACATAAAAGCCAATTGGGTAACTTTGTGCTTATCAACAGGACATTGTGAGTTCTAGTTCTGCCTTAGGCATGAAAGCCAATTGGGTGACTTTGGGCCATTCAGCTCAGCCCACCTCACAGGGTCGTTGTGGTGAGGAAAACAGGAGGAGGGAGTATGTATGCCCGTCCCCTTGAGTTACTTATAAACAATGAAGGCGGGATAACAATCAAATAAAGAAATACAATCTAATGCCGGGTTTCGTGTTCGAAAGGGAGGGAACCATGACATAAATAAAGGGGGGAGAGATCCAGAAATACAGAATCTGCCACCCTGATGGCCTACATTTCCCCTCTAGCAACACCGTTCTGATAAAAAAAATACTGGTTGGGTTACCAAAGTGACCTGCCAACTATAGTGATATTTTTTTTAAATCTTCTTTTTTCCACAGTACCCGCAGTTGTTTACAGGCATTCTTTCTCCTTGGAAGGGACTTCTACTCTATGGGCCTCCAGGTATGAACTATTATTATTATTTTTAAATTAAATGTTGTGACTCCACTCCAATCTTTTTCATTCTCAATGCCAATAGTAGTAACAACAACATAACAACAACAACAACAACAATAATAATAATAAAGTTGGAAGGGACCTTGGAGGTCATCTAATCCAACCCCCTGCTGAGGCAGGAAACCCTATACCAGTGGGGCGAACCTATGGCATGTGTGCCACAAGTGACTTAGGAGCCGAGGTGGCGCAGCAGTTAGAGTGCAGTACTGCAGGCCACTTTAGCTGACTGTGTTCAGCAGGTCAGCGGTTCAAATCTCACCGGCTCAAGGTTGACTCAGCCTTCCATCCTTCCGGGGTAGGTAAAATGAGGACCCAGATTGTTGGGGGCAATGTAAATATATATATACATTGCTTACTGGTGTACACCGCTTAGAGAGTGCTTGCACTTAAAGTGGTATATAAGTCTCATAAATAAATAAATAAATAAATAAATAAAGTGGCACACAGAGCCCTCTCTGTGGGCACGCGCACCGTTGCCCCTAGTCCTAGGCCTTCAGCTGGGTTTTATAAAACCTTTTCGCTTTAGGCCTCCGCCGCCATATGCAAAAAAAAAAAAAAGGTTCAATCAATCAGTCAATTTCAATTTCTTGCGGGAAAAAAAGATCTTGCAAAGTTGGAATTGATTGATTGAACTTTTTAGTCCCATCCAGTCTGCCGTTACCATTGCAGCCACGCCCACCCAATGGGCTACACCCACCCAATAGGCCACTCCCACCCGGCACCCGACGATGCATAAGTGGGTTTGGGGCTGCAGTTTGGGCACTCGGTCTCTAAAAGGTTCGCCATCACTGGCCTAGACCATTTCAGACAAATGGCTGTCCAGTCTCTTCTTAAAAACTTCCAGTGTTGGAGCATTCACCACTTCTGGAGGCAGGTTGTTCCATTGGTTAATTGTTCTCACTGTCAGGAAGTTTCTCCTTAGTTCTAGGTTGCTTCTCTCCTTGATCCGTTTCCATCCATTGCTTCTTGTCCTGCCTTCAGGCGCTTTGGAGAATAGCTTGACTACCTCTTCTTTGGGGCAGCCCCTGAGATACTGGAAGGCTGCTATCATGTCCCCACTCGTCCTTCTCTTCATTAAACTGGACATACCCAATTCCTGCAATGGTTCTTCTTATGTTTCATGTTTTAAATGCTGCTTTTCCTTCCTCTTCTAGGTACAGGGAAAACTTTGCTGGCTAAAGCTGTCGCTACTGAATGCAATACAACATTCTTCAACATCTCCGCGTCCACCATTGTCAGCAAATGGAGAGGCGATTCAGAAAAGCTTGTCAGAGTAAAAATCTCTTTGGTTTCCTTTATACACGGATAAAAGTTAAGAGGGAATTTGCTAACACATGGCCTAACGCAGGCGTTGGCTAAACCAATCCTCCATAGAAAGAGTGCAGAGAAGAGCAAGAAAGATGATCAGGGGACTGGAGGCTAAAACATATAAGGAACGGTTGCTGGAATTGGGTATCTCTAGTCCCTGGATAGGTCACCTTGGCTCTTTTATGACTCGTGGACTTCAACTCCCAGAATTCCTGAGCCAGCAGGGCTCAGCTTGGAAACCTCTCCCTTTCCCCTCAGCATGGCTGGCTCAGGCCATAGTTCCCCCATGCTGGCTCAGGAATTCTGGGAGTTGAAGAGTCATAAAAGAGCCAAGGTTGCCTACCCCTGGACTAGTTTAATAAAGAGCAGGACGAGGGGGGGACATGATAGCAGCCTTCCAGTATCTCAGAGGCTGCCCCAAAGAAGAGGCAGTCAAGCCATTCTCCAAAGCACCAGAAGGCAGGACAAGAAGCAACGGGTGGAAACTAATCAAGGAGAGAAGCAACCTGGAACTAAGGAGAAACTTCCTGACAGTGAGAACAATTAACCACTGGAACAACCTGCCTCCAGAAGCAGTAAATGTTCCAGCACTGGAAGTTTTAAAGAAGAGACTGGACAGCCATTGGTCTGAAATGGTATAGGTTCTCCTGCCTGAGCAGTGGGGTGGACTAGAAGACCTCCAAGGTCCCTTCCAGTTCTATTCTATTCCATTCCATATTTTCTATTCTATTCTGCTCTGTTCTCTTCTATTCTATTATTTCAGCACGATTATTTGCCAAACAAAAGATCTATCATGCGACTGCGCCCGAATTCATCCTTTATTTGCAGAGAGAAGCGTGTGTAATATACCTAAGTATTTAGCTCACCCAACTTTTAATTCTCTCCGTGTTCATTTTTGCTTATAAAAGTGTATTTAAAAACCTATAAATGCCGCTGTAAAGGAACATTTTAGTCTCTACCGGCTATAGGAGGATTTGGTTGGCTTCTCTTTCTGGAGTCATTCTCCTCCCTTATTGTTCCCTTCATATTTGAGTAGGATTTAGGTAAAGATTTAAAATATACAGACAGGATTATTTGTCTCTCTTCGCCCTTCCTCTCCTCTTTTGTGAGCTGTGGAGATTTAAGAATTATTCTGTATGTCCCTATCAAGGCAGCATTTCTAATATAATGAGGTTGCTTACACTATTTTACTCTAATAGCCACTGTATTTTCCTGATCCCATGTCAGAAAACAAAATGTACCACAACTGAGCTCAACATTTCTGTTGCTAAGGGAGACCATTGTTAAGAGAGTTTGCTTCCGTTTCTTGCCACAGTTGTTAAATGAATCACTGCAGTGGTTAGTAACACAATTGTTAAGTGAAACCGGCTTCCCCCGCTGACTTTGCTCGTCAGAAGGTCACAAAAGTGGATCACGTGATCCCCGGGACACGCTGCAGCCGTCGTAAATATGAGTCAGTCGCCAAGCATTTAAATTTTGATCACGTGATCATGCGGGTGCTGCAGTGGTCATAAGTGTGAAAAACGGTCATAAGTCACATTTTTCAGTGCTGTGGTAACGGTCCCTATGCGAATTGTTATTAAGTTGAGGACTATCTGTCCCTTTGTTTAAAAAAAAATGACATTTTTTGTTTTAAATGTTCATTTGTTTTGCAGTATTGAATTGACACCGTTTTAGCTATCTCTAACCGAGGCTTATAGCTACAGATGTTTAAAGCATCCGTATGGGAACAATCTGGTTTTGGATAGCTCTTTTTTTTTTAAATCACACAAAAAAGTTTGGGTGGGGTTCATAGATTACAAGAAGTGATTTGGGGCAAATAATAATAATAATAATAATAATAATAATAATAATAATAATAATAATAATAATAATAATAATAATAAGAAGAAGAAGAAGAAGAAGAAGAAGAAGAAGAAGAAGAAGAAGAAGGTTGGAAGGGACCTTGGAGGTCATCTAGTCCAACCCCCTGCTCAGGCAGGAAACCCTACACCATTTCAGACAAATGGCCGTCCAGTCTCTTCTTTAAAACCTCCAGTGTTGGAGCATTCACAGCTTCTGGAGGCAGGCTGTTCCACTGGTTAATTGTTCTGTCAGGAAATTCCTCCTTAGTTCCAGGTTGCTTCTCTCCTTGGTGAGTTTCCACCCGTTGCTTCTTGTCCTGTCTTCAGGCACTTTGGAGAATAGCTTGACTCCCTCTTCTTTGGGGCAGCCCCTGAGATACTGGAAGGCTGCTATCCTGTCCCCCCTCGTCCTTCTCTTCATTAAACTAGACATCCCCAATTCCAGAGCAAAGAGTGTTTGGGATTTTGACTGAGGGCTGTAGGGTAGAGGCCCCCAACCTTTGGGGCACCAGGGACCAGTTCCATGGGGAGAGATTTTTCCACGGACCGGAAGGTTTGTGGTTTTGTCTGCTGCCTGCGTCTCACGGATGGGGCTTTGCTTGTTTGTGCAGACCAGTTGCTGGCATGCCGCGGCCCGGTACCGGTCCACAGACCGGGGGTTGGGGACCCCTGCTTTTGGGGGTCTGTGGCTACAAGCGGCCAAACCCCGCCTCAGCAGCTCCTGTTGCATTCTTCCAAATTTCCTGCAGTCAGAGAATGATCCCAAATGATCCCATTGGTCCTTCTTCATATTTCTTTCCTGAATCCTGTCTCCTTCTCTTGCAGGTGTTATTTGAGCTTGCCCGCTACCATGCCCCTTCGACAATCTTCCTGGATGAACTGGAGTCGGTCATGAGCCAGCGTGGCACCGTTCCAGGGTAACAATTTTCAAATGGTCTGGCCTCTGTTACCTTTTTTTCTTCCCTTTTTTTGAGGGGGCGGGGATGTCAAGTCAACTCTCTTATTATTGGATTTTTAAAAAAAAAATATTTCAAAAAGAAATCTGTTAACCTTTAGAGGAGAATATTTGTAACTCCGGGTTGAACTGTGGGGTCCTTGGTGCTCTATGAGGTTGGTTGTTTCCTTGAAGGCATTTCATGACCCAACTAGGTTACATCATCAGTGCTGGAAGGGAGTGAGGTTTGGAGGGGGAGGAGGAGGAGGAGGAGGAGGAGGAGGAGGAAAGGACTGTGGGGTCCTGGGTGCTCTCTGAGCTTGGTGGTTTTCTTGCAGACGTTTCATGACCCAACTAGGTAACATCATCAGTGCTAGAAGAGAGTGGTGTTTATGGAGGAGGGGGAGGGGGAGGAGGAGGAGGAGGAGGAGGAGGAGGAGGAGGAGGAGAGGACTGTGGAGTCCTTGGTGCTCTCTGAGCTTGGTGGTTTTCTTGCAGACATTTCATGACCCAACTAGGGAACATCATCAGTGCTAGGAGGGAGGGGGGGTTGCACAAAGGAGGAGGAGGAGGAGGAGGAGGAGGAGGAGGAGGAAGAGGAAAGGACTGTGGGGTCCTTGGTGCTATCGGAGTTTGGGTGTTTCCTTGCAGACATTTCATGACCCAACTAAGTAACTTTATCAGTGTTAGAAGGGAGAAGATTTTGTGGAATCATAGAACAGGAGGAGGAGGAGGAGGAGGAGGAGGAGGAGGAGGAGGAGGAGGAGGAGGAGACCACAACTATGGGGTCCTTGGTGCTCTCTAAGCTTGGCTGTTTCCTTGTAGACTTTTCATCATCAAACTAAGCAACATCATCAGTGCCTGGCTGGCTCAGGAATTCTGGGAGTTGAAGTCCACAATTTGCCAAGGGCCCTGCTCTTGATGCTATTTAATCTGTTTAGCTCAGCAGGGAATAGAAAGAAATTTACAATTCCGTAAAGTGGATATTAGGGCAACCTTTTCGAGGTGCCTTTGTTTCTACCAGACCAGGGGTAGGCCATCTTGGCCCTTTTATGACTGGTGGACTTCAACTCCCAGAATTCCTGAGCCAGCCATGCTGAGGGAAAAAGGAGAGGTTTCCAAGCTGAGCCATGCTGGCTCAGGAATTCTGGGAGTTGAAGTCCAGAAGCCATGAGGGAGCCATAGTTCCTCCATGCTGGCTCAGGAATTCTGGGAGTTGAAGTCCACCAGTCATAAAAGGGCCACGTTTGAAGACACCTGGCTTAAATATTTAAATATTTTTCCTCATGGTCACATGATCAAAATTCAGGCATTTGGGCAGGGGTAGTCAACCTTGGCTCTTTTATGACTGGTGGACTTCAACTCCCAGAATTCCTGAGCCAGCCATGCTGAGGGGAAAGGGAGAGGTTTCCAAGCTGAGCCATGCTGGCTCAGGAATTCTGGGAGTTGAAGTCCACCAGTCATGAAGGGCCCACAGTTCCCCCATGCTGGCTCAGGAATTCTGGGAATTAAAGTCCGCAAGTCATGGGGGGGTCAAAGTTTCTCTCATGCTGGCTCAGGAATTCTGGGAGTTGGAAGTCCACGAATCATGAGGGGGCCATAGTTCCCTTATCCTGCCTCAGGAATTCTGGGAATTGAAGTCCACGCGTCATAAAAGAGCCAAGGGGGCCTACCCCTGCTCCAGACCAACCATTTTAGGCCAGGGAGCAGAAGCGCTTCGCAGCAGGAAAGCCCAAAGATCAAGTTTTGGCCATTTAGTTTCCGCCCCACTTTGTCAAGAAGGGTCTGGGGGCTTCGGGACGACTGAAACAAACCGTCCCAGACCCTTCTCTATATCCCTCGAGGTCTTCTTGGTCAAGGGGCTTGCCGCTGAAGGCCTCAAAGAAGTCCTTCCCAAACTCATCAACGGACTTGCACAGTCACCAAGCGATACATCATATATATGAAAATTGGTTTGAATATTTCTTAATTGGAGAGATGATTATAACATCCTAATGCCGGCTGGACGAGAAGAAAAGATGATTAGATAAGCCTCGTGTGGATTAACAGCCCGTGTCGCTTTGAGTTCTCAGACAAATGACTCTGGAGACTTCTACCTGCAGGGGGAAAAGGATTGGGACCTTATGCCTGGGAAGCGTCCCCTTTGCCCCGGCTTTTATGGGTCTCTTTAATTGGCTCACCGAACAGGCTTTTATCTAGGGCAGTCCCTTGTTTTTCACATTCTAATCAGCATCTCTCTCCAGAGCTTGGGGGGGTCTAAGCCAGGGGTCATCACATTAAAGATTTTATAATGGCCCTTATCTTGCAGGGTCAGCGACCCCCAAGGCCTTCAGAAAGACGGTCACAATTTGGCTTTTGTTCTCTTTGGCATAGGGGGCTAGGAAAACTGCCTCCCCCGGGAGGAGGGTATGGTGAATCTTCTTCTTGTTGTTCAGTTGCTAAGTTGTGTCCAATTCTTCGGGACTCCATGGACCAAAGCACGCCAGGCTTCCCTGCCCTCCCTTGTCTCCAGGAGTTTGCCCAAATTCACGTTCCTTGAGTTGATGACACCATCTCACCATCTCATCCTCTGCCGACTCATCCTCTCATCCTCTGCCTGTCCTCCCTTGTCTCCAGGAGTTTGCCCAAATTCACGTTCCTTGAGTTGATGACACCATCTCATCCTCTCATCCTCTGCCTCTCCTTTCTTGTCTCCAGAAGTTTGCCCAAATTCACGTTTGTTGAATTGATGACACCATCTCACCATCTCATCCTCTCCCCTCTCATCCTCTCATCCTCTGCCTCTCCTCCCTTGTCTCCAGGAGTTTGCCCAAATTCACGTTCCTTGAGTTGAGACACCATCTCACCTTCTCATCCTCTGCCGACTCATCATCCCATCCTCTGCCTTTCCTTCCTTGTCTCCAGGAGTTTGTCCAAATTCACATTTGTTGAGTTGACAACACCATCTCATCCTCTCATCCTCTGCCTGTCCTCCCTTGTCTACAGGAGTTTGCCCAAATTCACGTTTGTTGAGTTGATGACACCATCTCATCCTCTCATCCTCTGCCTCTCCTTTCTTGTCTCCAGGAGTTTGCCCAAATTCACGTTTGTTGAATTGATGACACCATCTCATCCTCTCATCCTCTGCCTGTCCTCCCTTGTCTCCAGGAGTTTGCCAAATTCATGTTTGCTGAGTTGATGACACCATTTCATCCTCTGCCTCTCCTTCCTTGCCTCCAGAAGTTTGCCCAAATTCACGTTTGTTGAGTTAATAACACCATCCCATCCTCTCATCCTCTGCCTCTCCTTCCTTGCCTCCAAGAGTTTGTCCAAATTCACGTTCATTGAGTTGATGACACCATCTCACCATCTCATCCTCTGCCGTCTCCTTCCCCTTTCGCCTTTCATCTTTCCCGACGTCAGGGGTCTTCTCCAAGGAGTCCTCCCCCTCTTCTCATTCGGTGGCCAAAGGATCTGAGCTTCAGCTTCACTATCTGCCCTTCCAAAGGACAGCCAGGCTTTGTTTCCTTCCATCTCCTGGCAGTCCAAGGGACTCTGAAGGGTCTTCTCAATTGGAAAACCAACGTGAATTTTTGGCTGCCTGTTCATGTCTGTTTGAGTTTTAATTGAAATTGTTCACTTTGTTATGTGTTGGGGGGAGACTATTGTGGGCTGCAGAGTCACCATGTTTGTATTGGGCAGCCATATAAATTCTACAAATAAATAGAATAGAATAATAAGAATGGAATGGAATGGAATGGAATGGAATAGAATAGAATAGAATAGAATAGAATAGAATAGAATAGAATAGAATAGAATGGAATGGAATGGAATGGAATGGAATAGAATAGAATACTTCCAAAGTCCTTTCCAACTTTTATTATTATGGATCATCGCACAGTCATCCAGATGTTCAGACTGGATCTGGCATTCTGTCTACCTATCGAGTCCTTACCCAGGACCTGGGATAGGCAGATGTGGATGTTTGATGGTATTACAGGTATCGTCGCAGGATGGAAGCAGTTCCTAGCAAGGCCGCCTTTTGCAATTGACTAGTAGCGAATTTGTCAATGCCAATGGTGTTCAAGTGGTGCTCCAGTTGTTTTGGGATTGCACCCAAGGCGCCTATGACTATTGATACTACCCTTGCTTGCTTTTGCCACAGTCTTTCTATTTCTATTTGTAGGTCTTTGTATTTTGTTATCTTCTCCAGTTCTTTCTCGTCTATTCTGCTATTATTGTTGTTGTTGTTGTTGTTGTTATTATTATTATTATTATTATTATTATTATTATTATCGTGGCTGTTAAGAGAACATGGCCTCCCCATTAACTTTGCTGGTCAGAAAGGTGCAAAAGGGGAATCACGTATGACCCCGGGACGCTCCACCCCATCATATACATGAGCCCGTTTCCAAGCATCTGAATTTTGATTGCATGACTAGAGCAATGCTGCATCGGTCGTTAAATGTGAAAAACAATCCTAAGCCGTTGCAATTTTGAATAGCCACTCAACAAACGAAGGACTATATGCAATGGGGAATCTTCTCCCATGCCCAGGACTTATCTTTCCCCTTTTCCTCTGCCCCCCAATCTCTTGACAGGGGTGAGCACGAAGGGAGCCGACGGATGAAAACCGAATTATTGGTGCAGATGGACGGCCTGGCCCGATCCGATGACCTTGTCTTTGTTTTAGCAGCTTCCAACTTACCCTGGTAAGGCAGCCGGAGAATCTGTTTTGAATACCTCTGCATGAGCCTCTAAACACAGATAAAGATTTTACTTACTCGGAGGAGCAAAAGCCATGATATTTGGCTAAAGCCTTCAAAGATTAATTGAGAGCGTTGGGCTTCTTTCTTACTATTATCATCATTATTACTGATGTTCTGCTTCTGCTTCGGTTCTTGCCGTTTCCACCGCAAAGTAGGTAATCCTCCAGAAGATCAGCAGATGTCAAGAGGAAGCCAGCTGCTGATATTTAAAAAGCAACTTGATGGCCAAGTTATTTACTATAGGCTAAGCTAAAGAAGGATTTTCAGCGGAGAAACTCCTAAGGTGCTTAAATCATCCGGCGCTTGGGGAAAAAAAAAGATCTTCTCTAAAAATAGGGAGAGTTGGGGTTTTATTGCAATTAGGAGTGCTAAAGTTTCAGCATGAAAATCCTTCCCTTTTTTTTATAATGTGAAGATCTAGTGGGGATCAAAATGAGCTGCGATTAAAAAAAAAAAAAGGAAGTGGTTTTTGCACAAAAGTAACCAAAGAGGACATTACTACAAATCCTTGTTTGAAGGATCACGGCGCAACACACTTTACATGCTAGTGGGCTATATTATTCCTCTGATCTGTGTGAATTGATAGAAATTGAGATTGGGTTTTTTTTTCCCCCCACCCCAAGATCTGTGTGAATTGAGAGAAATTTGTGCAATGGGTATAATGACTTTGCCTGCCCAAAATGAAGTTGAGCTGACACTCACGACGTCATTTGTGTGGTGATAGAAATTGCTTATTTGCTATCCAGCTTGGTAGTCAATCTTGAATAAATAATGCTTTCCTGGCCTCCTCCTTAATTAGCCCATTAAATCAAAGTTTTACTATCAGCTTAAGCGGTGGATGGGCTGTGAAGTGGAAGAGCGGACTTCTCGTGTTTCTCTTTTTTGTGGGGTTCGAATAGAATAGAGCTGGAAGGGACCTTGGAGGTCTTCTAGTCCAGCCCCCAGCTCAAGCAGGAGGACCTATACCATCTCAGACAAGTGACTATCCAGCCACTTCCTAAAAACCTCCAGTGATAAGAGCACCCACGATTTCTGGTGGCAAGTTGTTCCACTGGTAGATTGTCCTCACTGTCAGGAAGTTTCTCTTTAATTCCAGGTTGCTTCTCTCTTTGGTCAGTTTCCAACCATTGTTTCTTGTCCTGCCCTCTGGTGCTTTGGAGAATAATTTGACCCCCTCTTCTTTGTGGCAGTCCCTCAAATACTGGAAGGCTGCTATTAGAATAGAATAGAATAGAATAGAATAGAATAGAATAGAATAGAATAGAATAGAATAGAATAGAATATGGAATGGAGAATAGAATATGGAATGGAGAATAGAATAGAATAGAATAGAATAGAATAGAATAGAATAGAATAGAATAGAATAGAATAGAATATGGAATGGAGAATAGAATAGAATAGAATAGGAATAGAATAGAATAGAATATGGAATGGAGAATAGAATAGAATAGGAATAGGAATAGAATAGAATAGAATATGGAATGGAGAATAGAATAGATAGAATAGAAGAGAAGAGAATAAGGAATAGAATGGAATGGAATGGAATAGAATATGGAATGGAATATAGAACAGAACGGAACGGAATATAGAATAGGATAGGATAGGATAAGATATGGAATGGAGTAGAATAAAATACAGTACAGAATAGAATGTAGAATGTAGAATGTAGAATGTAGAATGTAGAATAGAATAGAATAGAATAGAATAGAATAGAATAGAATATGGAATGGAATAAAATGTAGAACAGAATGGAACGGAACGGAATATAGAATAAAATAGAAGAGAAGAGAAGAGAAAAGAAGAGAATAAGGAATAGAATAGAATGGAATGGAATAGAATAGAACAGAATATGCAATGGAGAATAGAATGGAATGGAATGGAATGGAATAGAATAGAATAGAATAGAATAGAATAGAATAGAATAGAATAGAATAGGAATAGAATAGAATAAGTAGAATGGAATGGAATGGAATGGATATTGGAATATAGAATAGAAGAATAGAATAGAATAGAATAGAATATGGAATGGAATGGAATGGAATGGAATAGAATAGAATAGAATAGAATAGAATAGAATAGAATAGAATAGAATAGAATAGAATATGGAATGGAGAATAGAATAGAATAGAATAGAATAGAATAGAATAGAATAGAATAGAATAGAATAGAATAGAATATGGAATGGAGAATAGAATAGAATAGATAGAATAGAAGAGAAGAGAATAAGGAATAGAATGGAATGGAATGGAATAGAATATGGAATGGAATGTAGAACAGAACGGAATGGAATATAGAATAGGATAGGATAGGATAGGATAGGATAGGATATGGAATGGAGTAGAATAAAATACAGTACAGAATAGAATGTAGAATGTAGAATAGAATAGAATAGAATAGAATAGAATAGAATAGAATAGAATAGAATAGAATATGGAATGGAGAATAGAATATGGAATGGAGAATAGAATAGAATAGAATAGAATAGAATAGAATAGAATAGAATAGAATATGGAATGGAGAATAGAATAGAATAGAATAGGAATAGAATAGAATAGAATATGGAATGGAGAATAGAATAGAATAGGAATAGGAATAGAATAGAATAGAATATGGAATGGAGAATAGAATAGATAGAATAGAAGAGAAGAGAATAAGGAATAGAATGGAATGGAATGGAATAGAATATGGAATGGAATATAGAACAGAACGGAACGGAATATAGAATAGGATAGGATAGGATAAGATATGGAATGGAGTAGAATAAAATACAGTACAGAATAGAATGTAGAATGTAGAATGTAGAATGTAGAATGTAGAATAGAATAGAATAGAATAGAATAGAATATGGAATGGAATAAAATGTAGAACAGAATGGAACGGAACGGAATATAGAATAAAATAGAAGAGAAGAGAAGAGAAAAGAAGAGAATAAGGAATAGAATAGAATGGAATGGAATAGAATAGAACAGAATATGCAATGGAGAATAGAATGGAATGGAATGGAATGGAATAGAATAGAATAGAATAGAATAGAATAGAATAGGAATAGAATAGAATAAGTAGAATGGAATGGAATGGAATGGATATTGGAATATAGAATAGAAGAATAGAATAGAATAGAATAGAATATGGAATGGAATGGAATGGAATAGAATAGAATAGAATATGGAATGGAATGGAATGGAATAGAATAGAATAGAATAGAATAGAATAGAATAGGAATAGAATAGAATAGAATAGAATAGAATATGGAATGGAGAATAGAATAGAATAGAATAGAATAGAATAGAATAGAATAGAATAGAATAGAATAGAATATGGAATGGAGAATAGAATAGAATAGATAGAATAGAAGAGAAGAGAATAAGGAATAGAATGGAATGGAATGGAATGGAATATGGAATGGAATGTAGAACAGAACGGAATGGAATATAGAATAGGATAGGATAGGATAGGATAGGATAGGATAGGATATGGAATGGAGTAGAATAAAATACAGTACAGAATAGAATGTAGAATGTAGAATAGAATAGAATAGAATAGAATAGAATAGAATAGAATAGAATAGAATAGAATAGAATAGAATAGAATAGAATAAGTAGAATGGAATGGAATGGAATGGATATTGGAATATAGAATAGAAGAATAGAATAGAATAGAATAGAATATGGAATGGAATGGAATGGAATAGAATAGAATAGAATATGGAATGGAATGGAATAGAATAGAATAGAATAGAATAGAATAGAATAGGAATAGGAATAGAATAGAATAGAATAGAATAGAATATGGAATGGAGAATAGAATAGAATAGAATAGAATAGAATAGAATAGAATAGAATAGAATAGAATAGAATAGAATATGGAATGGAGAATAGAATAGAATAGATAGAATAGAAGAGAAGAGAATAAGGAATAGAATGGAATGGAATGGAATGGAATATGGAATGGAATGTAGAACAGAACGGAATGGAATATAGAATAGGATAGGATAGGATAGGATATGGAATGGAGTAGAATAAAATACAGTACAGAATAGAATGTAGAATGTAGAATAGAATAGAATAGAATAGAATAGAATAGAATAGAATAGAATAGAATAGAATAGAATATGCAATGGAGAATAGAATGGAATGGAATGGAATAGAATAGAATAGAATAGAATATAGAATAGAATAGAATAGAATAGAATAGAATAGAATAGAATAGAATAGAATAGAATAGAATAGAATAGAATATAGATGGAATGGAATGGAATGGAATGGAATGGAATAGAATAGAATAGAATAGAATAGAATAGAATAGAATAGAATAGAATATAGAATAGAATAGAATATGGAATGGAATGGAATGGAATAGAATAGAATAGAATATGGAATGGAATAGAATAGAATAGAATAGAATAGAATAGAATAGAATAGAATAGAATAGAATAGAATAGAATAGAATAGAATAGAATATAGATGGAATGGAATAGAATAGAATAGAATAGAATAGAATAGAATAGAATAGAATAGAATAGAATAGAATAGAATAGAATAAGTAGAATGGAATGGAATGGAATGGATATTGGAATATAGAATAGAAGAATAGAATAGAATAGAATAGAATAGAATAGAATATGGAATGGAATGGAATGGAATAGAATAGAATATGGAATGGAATGGAATGGAATGGAATAGAATAGAATATGGAATGGAATGGAATGGAATGGAATGGAATGGAATAGAATAGAATAGAATAGAATAGAATAGAATAGAATAGAATAGAATAGAATAGAATAGAATATAGATGGAATGGAATGGAATGGAATAGAATAGAATAGAATAGAATAGAATAGAATAGAATAGAATAGAATAGAATAGAATAGAATAGAATAGAATAAGTAGAATGGAATGGAATGGAATGGATATTGGAATATAGAATAGAAGAATAGAATAGAATAGAATATGGAATGGAATGGAATGGAATAGAATAGAATAGAATAGAATATGGAATGGAATAGAATAGAATAGAATAGAATAGAATAGAATAGAATATAGAATAGAATAGAGAATAGAATAGAATAGAATAGAATAGAATAGAATAGAATAGAATATAGATGGAATGGAATAGAATAGAATAGAATAGAATATGGAATGGAATAGAATAGAATAGAATAGAATAGAATAGAATAGAATAGAATATAGAATAGAATAGAATAGAATAGAATAGAATAGAATAGAATATAGATGGAATGGAATGGAATAGAATAGAATAGAATAGAATATGGAATGGAGAATAGAATAGAATAGAATAGAATAGAATAGAATAGAATAGAATAGAATAGAATAGAATAGAATATAGAATAGAATAGAGAATAGAATAGAATAGAATAGAATAGAATAGAATAGAATAGAATAGAATATAGATGGAATAGAATAGAATAGAATAGAATATGGAATGGAATAGAATAGAATAGAATAGAATAGAATAGAATAGAATAGAATAGAATAGAATAGAATATAGAATAGAATAGAATAGAATAGAATAGAATAGAATATAGATGGAATGGAATGGAATGGAATAGAATAGAATAGAATAGAATAGAATAGAATAGAATAAGTAGAATGGAATGGAATGGAATGGATATTGGAATATAGAATAGAAGAATAGAATAGAATAGAATATGGAATGGAATGGAATGGAATAGAATAGAATAGAATAGAATATGGAATGGAATAGAATAGAATAGAATAGAATAGAATAGAATAGAATATAGAATAGAATAGAGAATAGAATAGAATAGAATAGAATAGAATAGAATAGAATATAGATGGAATGGAATAGAATAGAATAGAATAGAATATGGAATGGAATAGAATAGAATAGAATAGAATAGAATAGAATATAGAATAGAATAGAATAGAATAGAATAGAATAGAATAGAATAGAATATAGATGGAATGGAATGGAATAGAATAGAATAGAATAGAATATGGAATGGAGAATAGAATAGAATAGAATAGAATAGAATAGAATAGAATAGAATAGAATAGAATAGAATATAGAATAGAATAGAGAATAGAATAGAATAGAATAGAATAGAATAGAATAGAATATAGATGGAATAGAATAGAATAGAATAGAATATGGAATGGAATAGAATAGAATAGAATAGAATAGAATAGAATAGAATAGAATAGAATAGAATAGAATAGAATAGAATATAGAATAGAATAGAATAGAATAGAATAGAATAGAATAGAATATAGATGGAATGGAATGGAATGGAATAGAATAGAATAGAATAGAATAGAATAGAATAAGTAGAATGGAATGGAATGGAATGGATATTGGAATATAGAATAGAAGAATAGAATAGAATAGAATATGGAATGGAATGGAATGGAATAGAATAGAATAGAATATGGAATGGAATGGAATGGAATAGAATAGAATAGAATAGAATAGAATAGAATATAGATGGAATGGAATAGAATAGAATAGAATAGAATAGAATAGAATAGAATAGAATAGAATAAGTAGAATGGAATGGAATGGAATGGATATTGGAATATAGAATAGAAGAATAGAATAGAATAGAATAGAATATAGAATAGAATAGAATAGAATAGAATAGAATAGAATAGAATAGAATAGAATAGAATATAGATGGAATGGAATGGAATAGAATAGAATAGAATAGAATATGGAATGGAGAATAGAATAGAATAGAATAGAATAGAATAGAATAGAATAGAATAGAATAGAATAGAATATAGAATAGAATAGAGAATAGAATAGAATAGAATAGAATAGAATAGAATAGAATAGAATAGAATATAGATGGAATAGAATAGAATAGAATAGAATATGGAATGGAATAGAATAGAATAGAATAGAATAGAATAGAATAGAATAGAATAGAATAGAATAGAATAGAATAGAATAGAATAGAATAGAATATAGAATAGAATAGAATAGAATAGAATAGAATAGAATAGAATATAGATGGAATGGAATGGAATGGAATAGAATAGAATAGAATAGAATAGAATAGAATAGAATAAGTAGAATGGAATGGAATGGAATGGATATTGGAATATAGAATAGAAGAATAGAATAGAATAGAATATGGAATGGAATGGAATGGAATAGAATAGAATAGAATAGAATATGGAATGGAATAGAATAGAATAGAATAGAATAGAATAGAATAGAATAGAATAGAATATAGAATAGAATAGAGAATAGAATAGAATAGAATAGAATAGAATAGAATAGAATAGAATATAGATGGAATGGAATAGAATAGAATAGAATAGAATATGGAATGGAATAGAATAGAATAGAATAGAATAGAATAGAATAGAATATAGAATAGAATAGAATAGAATAGAATAGAATAGAATAGAATAGAATAGAATATAGATGGAATGGAATGGAATAGAATAGAATAGAATAGAATATGGAATGGAGAATAGAATAGAATAGAATAGAATAGAATAGAATAGAATAGAATAGAATAGAATAGAATAGAATAGAATAGAATATAGAATAGAATAGAGAATAGAATAGAATAGAATAGAATAGAATAGAATAGAATAGAATATAGATGGAATAGAATAGAATAGAATAGAATATGGAATGGAATAGAATAGAATAGAATAGAATAGAATAGAATAGAATAGAATAGAATAGAATAGAATAGAATAGAATATAGAATAGAATAGAATAGAATAGAATAGAATAGAATAGAATAGAATAGAATATAGATGGAATGGAATGGAATGGAATAGAATAGAATAGAATAGAATAGAATAGAATAAGTAGAATGGAATGGAATGGAATGGATATTGGAATATAGAATAGAAGAATAGAATAGAATAGAATATGGAATGGAATGGAATGGAATAGAATAGAATAGAATATGGAATGGAATGGAATGGAATAGAATAGAATAGAATAGAATAGAATAGAATAGAATATAGATGGAATGGAATAGAATAGAATAGAATAGAATAGAATAGAATAGAATAGAATAAGTAGAATGGAATGGAATGGAATGGATATTGGAATATAGAATAGAAGAATAGAATAGAATAGAATAGAATATGGAATGGAATGGAATGGAATAGAATAGAATAGAATAGAATAGAATAGAATAGAATAGAATAGAATAGAATAGAATAGAATAGTGCTGGAAGGGAGAAGAGAGGACCAAGGAAGCCCTGGATGTTGTAGTATTGGAACTAGACTGAGAAAGTTAATATGTACCACTGAATTACCAATGGACCCAGACAACACGTTGTTTATTAAGTACTCATGACTGTAAAATTAGAAAATTAATAAAATATGTATTAAAAAGAAAAAAAGAAAAACCTCTGTCCACAGAACCGGTCCTTGGTGCCCAAAAGGTTGGGGATCTCTGCACGCTGGCTGAGGAATTCTGGGAGTTGAAGTCCACGTCATCAAAGGGCCATGTTTGAAGACCCCTGGTCCTCAGGAGCCTTTTTTACCGCTTATACTTTGAGGAAAGAGTGCTGAAATCTCTCGCTAACGGAACAATGTCTAAGGTTCTGCCCTCCCTACTCTCTCCTAGGGAACTGGATTACGCCATGCTGCGCCGGCTGGAGAAGAGGATCCTGGTTGACCTCCCAAACCCAGAGGCACGGCAAGCCATGATCCAGCACTGGCTTCCCCCGGTGAGCAACAGTGGAGGAGTGGAGCTGAGGACGGAGCTGAATTATAATCTGCTCAGCCAGGTGAGGAAGAAGCCCAATCTAGGGTTATCCAGGATTCTCATGAATGACCTTGGTGGAGGAGTCAAGGAATCTAGAGAGCAGCGTTTCTCAACTTTGGCAACTTTTGAGAGGTCTGGACTTCAACTCCCAGAATTCCTTAGCCAGCCAGGTTTAGCTGGCTGGAGAATTCTGGGAGTTGAAGTCCACATACCTTTCTCTAGAGCAGTGGTTCTCAATCTTTTTAATGCCGCGACCCCCAACCGGTTGTATGTCGAGGACTATTCAACCGGTTGTAAGTCAAGGACTACCCAACCGGTCGTAAGTCGAGGACTTTCCCTGCCCGGGAGTGCCGCGCATGCATGGTGCTGCCCCCTGCGCCGGCCGAGGCGTAGCCGGCAAGCGGCAGAGACGGCGCATGGCGACCACCGGCTGGGCCACCAGCTGGCCCAGCCCAAGGGAGGTAAGGCACCCGCCGGGCCCCACGCGCGCCAGCAACCCTCCCTGCGCCCGCCGGCCTCCCACCTCCCACCCCTGGCCCTCTTTTCCTTACATTTTTAGTAGTTGCTCAGCAGGGAGGGGTGGAAGCTTCCAGACAGCTCGCCTTCGCTGCAGACAACTTGCAGCACCGTTTGCAGAATGGGACTTTTGGCAGGCTCAGCAGGGCAGAGACAGCCTGGACCATTCCCATTGGCTTTTGAAAGCCAATAGAATTAGACTCTATTCAAGAGAGTCTATTCTGTTGGCTTTCAAAAGCCAATAGAATAAAAGGGAGTAGCACAGCTAAGGAAAAGGGGGAAAAAATGGCGGACTGCGTTGTTTGGCGACCCCCGTGAAATGGTCGTTCGACCCCAAATGGGGTCCTGACCCACAGGTTGAGAACCACTGCTCTAGAGCTCTATCTGTTTCTACCTCATCTTCTCGTCTTTCTCACCTTCTCCTCTTTCTGATGATCTTCTCCCATGGGTATATTGTGATTTATCACTTGATGTTTATATTTTTATGATTCATGATTCTTGGCGATTGCCTGCAATGGAAAACCGTTGCAGATGTAAGCCCATCTTTCCGTTCCTGTTTGTGCATTAGGAGATGGAAGGCTATTCGGGGTCCGACGTTAAGTTGGTTTGCAAAGAGGCAGCCATGCGCCCTGTGAGGAAAATCTTCAGCGCTCTGGAAAGTCATCAGCCAGGTACTGCAAAAACCCTCTCGGGCCTTTGAGCTGAACAGGTGCTCAGTATCAAGCAAGCAGGGATATCTGTTGTGTCCCAGCCTACGTGAGTCCTTGTTATGCTCACAAGGAGAAAACCCCTCTTCCAACAAGCAGGCTGGAACCGAAGGAAAAAAACCAATCCCTTTTATTCTCACAGACCTGTCCAAGGCAAAACAAACACAGTTCACGGAAACTCGATCCTCGACACAAACGGTGGCCTTCGGCAACCAGCACCTCCCACACCTTCCCTTTTACAATTCAGCCAAGATGTGGCTTCCTAATGCCTTCTCCTTTGCCTTTGAAGCCGCCCCATTGCATTCCTCTGTCCTACTCGCTTCTCTTGCCTGCGCATTCATGCATCCGAGATTTGTCCCAGCTGTTCTTCATCGCTGTCCAACTCAGGCTCTCAGCACAGCTGTGTCTCAGCCTGAGTGTGAGTAGAGGGGCCAGGCTCCTCGTCTGACCGTAAGTCTTGGAGCTCCTCAGAGCCTTCCTCTGACTCTGATGTCACTCCAGGCCCCTCCTCCTCCTCCTCTGATACCCCAGACTCAGCTGCCCGGTCCACTGGCTGGCGAGGAATCACAACAATATCCTAACTCAGGGGTCTTCAACTCCCAGAATTCCTCAGTCGGCCATTTTGTTGAAATGGCGGGCTTGGATCCAGACCAGGGGCCTTCAAAATTGGCCCTTTGATGACTAGTGGACTTCAACTCCCAGAATTTCTCAGCCAGGCACGCTGGCTGAGGAATTCTGGGAGTTGAAGTCCACCAGTCATAAAAGGGCCAAGTTTGAAGACCTACGGTCTGGATCCAAGTTTGCAGTTTCATCAAAATGGCTGGCTGAGGAATTCTGGGAGTTGAAGTCCACCAGTCTTAAAGTGGCCAAGTTTGAAGACCCCTGTCCTAGCCAAGTTAGCTTAGCAAGCCGGGAAGAGTAAATGATCAATGTTAAATCTGTACCAGCAGATGGCAGCATTTTGTTTGTTTCCAATTGGATTTATTTAGGATTTGGGAACTCGCTTCCCACTTAGTCACTGATATAAAATTAGCAGCCTTTGTTAGACCATAAAAACCTTCTCGCCAGAAAGAACCTTTGAAACCCTTAGTCAGGTATTTTGGGCAAGTCTGGGCTGCAGCTCCCTAAAACTTGCAGGTAGGACAACGGGTAGCACAGATCAGAAGGTACAACTTTGGGCAATGAGATAGAAATAAAATGATGCCCACCCAGAGTGAGAATAAGCTACCATAATAGGACAAGCTGGAGGAACCACAACAAGGCTCAAGGTATGAGGCATCCCTTCTAGGATTCATCAGATTTTGGGTTACATGCCATTCAATATAGTCTTCTTTTAATGAAGAGAAGGATGAGGGGGGACAGGATAGCAGTCTTCCAGTATCTCAGGGGCTGCCCCAAAGAAGAGGGAGTCAAACTATTCTCCAAAGCGCTTGAAGGCAGGACAAGAAGCAACAGATGGAAACTGATCCAGGAGAGAAGCAACCTGGAACTAAGGAGAAACTTCCTGACAGTGAGAACAATTAACCAGTGGAACCACCTGCCTCCAGAAGCAGTGAATGCTCCAACACTGGAGGGTTTTAAGAAGAGACAGGATAGCCATTTGTCCGAAATGGTATAAGGTTTCCTACCTGAGCAGAAGGTTGGACTAGATGACCTCAAAGGTCCCTTCCAACTTTATTATTCTATTCTATTCTATTCTATTCTGTTCTGTTCTGTTCTATTCTATTCTATTCTATTCTATTCTATATTTTTTCTATTCTATTCTATTTTCTTCTGTTCCGTTCCGTTCAATTCCATTCCATTCCATATTTTCTATTCTATTCTATTCTATTCTATTCTATTCTATTCTATTCTACTCTACTCTACTCTACTCTACTCTACTCTACTCTACTCTACTCTTATTCTTATTCTACTCCACTCCACTCCATATTTTTTCCTATTCTATTCTATTCTATTCTATTCTATTCTATTCTATTCTATTCTATTCTATTCTATTCTATTCTATTCTATTCTATATTTTTTCTATTCTATTCTATTTTCTTCTGTTCCGTTCCGTTCAATTCCATTCCATTCCATATTTTCTATTCTATTCTATTCTATTCTATTCTACTCTACTCTACTCTATTCTACTCTTATTCTTATTCTACTCCACTCCACTCCATATTTTTTCCTATTCTATTCTATTCTATTCTATTCTATTCTATTCTATTCTATTCTATTCTATTCTATTCTATTCTATTCTATTCTATTCTTTATTCTTTATTCTTTATTCTATTCTATTCTTATTCTACATTCCATTCCATTCCATTTTTTCTATTCCATTCCATTCTTATTGAGATTTGAGTAGTTCATTGACCACTGGTGGACCCAACTCTGGATGACATTTAAATTTCTAATTGGAGATCTTCTTTCCGCAGACAGTGGAAACTTACCGGTGATCCACTTGGACACAGTCACAACGGAAGACTTCCTGGATGTCATTTCTCACACCAAGCCCTCCGCCAAGAACCTCAGTCAAAGATACGTTGACTGGCAAAAGGAATTTGAGTCCGTCTGAGCCGGGTTTAAGATCCAAAACAGTCACCCACGTTTTCTGCCCAAGAAATTTCAAAAAGTTTATTTTTTTAACACGAGAAGAAATTTCCAAGCTGGGTCCTGAGTTTTGATGATGGAGAAGAGGCTGCAAATTGTTCTTTGGGTTATACCCTTTCAGCTGCTAAGCCTTAAATTCCTACCCGGGTTGGAAAAACACACTAGCACTTTTGAACACTTTTTAATTTTTTACAATGTAAACATGGCCAATGGCTTTTATCCTTGCCTGCCCTAGGAGCTGACTCTTTGCCGCTATAATTTTCTTCCTGGCTGGGACAGATGGTAGGAATTGACCGAGAGAGCCACTAATTGGGTCTCCCCAGGCACCCTTGTATTAAGCGAGTCGATTTTGAGAAAGGCCGGCATCCGTGAAGAATAAACCACTTTGGGAATCTTGGAGATGTATTTCAGAGGTCCTTATAGGGACCTAGAGGTCTTCTCTCTCTCTTCCCTTAGTCGTCTGAGGACTCAAAAGAGGCACTTGGAGATTTTTCGGGAAGACACTTGGAAAATGTAGCAGGTTTTGTGTAATTGTTAGTTGTGAAGTCGTGTCCAACCCATCGCGACCCCATGGACCACGTTCCTCCAGGCCTTCCTGTCCTCTTCCATCTTCTGGAGTCCATTGAAGCTCACGCCTCCTGCTTCAGGGACTCCATCCAGCCCCCTTTTTCTCTGACGTCCCCTTCTTCTCTTGCCCTCCATCTTTTCCAGCATCAGGCTCTTCTCCAGGGAGTCCTTCCTTCTCATTAGGTGGCCAAAGTCCTTGAGTTTCCACTTCAGGATCTGGCCTTCTAAGGAGCAGCCAGGATTGAGCTCCTCCAGGACTGATCGGTTGGACTCGCAGGAGCCTTCTCCAGCAGCAGAGTTCAAAGGCCTCAATTCTTTGGCGCTCGGCCTTTCTTATGGTGAAGCACTGATCCTGGTGCTTCTGCTGAGCCCCGAAGAAGCACCAATCAGCTGGAAAGCAGCACTGATCCTGACGCTTCTGCTGAGCCCAGAAGAAGCGCCGATCAGCTGGAACGTTGCAGCCTCTCCAGGGTCTTGTGATTTACATTCAGAAGCTTGGCAACCGATTCATATTTATGACGGTCACAGTGTCCCAGGATCATGTGAAGGGACCAAAACCTGCTGCAACCACCCAGCAGACGGGGGGAATAAAAACCAAACACCCCCCCACCCCACCCCCTCTGCCAATCCTCAACAGAAATGCTCACAACAATGAAAACCTCGGACAGGAGGAAGAGCACCACTGGGTGGGCAGGCAGGTGTCTTGCTTGGCTGTGGCTTGGGGGGTACCTTTTTAAGTGCTGTTGTAACTTTGAGCAGTCACTAAGCGAACTGTTGTAAGTCGAGGACTACCTGTACTTTATCACTTTTTTCCTTTTTGGGGGGGGGTCATCACATTTTTGACATCTTGCCAGGCGACTGGTGGTACTTGGATATTGCCATATCCTAAAAGTGGTGCAATGGGTGAAAAGGTTGAAAAGCCCTGAATTGGATCACACGTGGTGCCTGCTTGGCTAGCTTATGACTCAGTGGACCAGTACTGGGCCGCACAAACAACAACGCCCCAACTGCGGGATGGAGGCAGCACACAAAACCACACACCCTCCGGTCCATGGAAAAACCTCTCTCCACGGAACCAGCCCCTGGTGCCCAAAAGGTTGGGGACCTCTGGTTTAAAGTCTCCTGCTTGAGCAGGGGGTTGGACTAGAACAAGGGTCCTCAATCCCTGGTCCGTGGACTGGTACAGGGCCACAGCATGCCAGCACACCCAAGCAAAGTCCCATCCTTGAGATGCAGGCAGCACACAAAACCACACACCCTCCGGTCTGCGGAAAAACCTCTGTCCATGGAACCGGTCCCCAGTGTGCAAAGGTTTGGGGACCTCTGCCCTAATTAATCTCCCTGAGCTTTGCAGCCTCTTAAACCGCTCAGATACCCACACACATGTCCCTTTGCCATTAGCATTTCGCGTGACTGGTTAATTCACTCACATTCTCTGTTTAATTGATGCTTCTCCTATGCGTTCTCTTATTCACCAATTTAATTTCAGCCGGACGAGAGCTGGTATTCCAGAAATATTTTTAAACTGTGTGGCTTACCAGTTAATGCAAACATGCTCCGATGTTCTTAATTTCAAGTTCTTCGCAGTGGCCTTAAATTTAGACATTTCCCCCGTATCTCTGATTGGGGCGCCCTTGAAGAAACTCGATCAGGTCACCTACTGCGATGTCCGTGCCAGTGTTTTAATTTCACACTTCTTTCTCCAGAAAGATGTTTGTTGGCAGTTGCTTCAATTGTGTATATATATTTGGACCAAAAGACCCACTAAGTCAGTGGTTCTCAACCTGTGGGTTGGGACCCCATTTGGGGTCGAACAACCATTTCACGGGGGTCGCCAAACAACGCAATCCGCCATTTTCCCCCCCTTTTCCTTAGCTGTGCTACTCCCTTTTATTCTATTGGCTTTTGAAAGCCAATAGAATAGGCTCTCTTGAATAGAGTCTAATTCTATTGGCTTTCAAAAGCCAATAGGAATGGTCCAGGCTGTCTCTGCCCTGCTGAGCCCGCCAAAAGTCCCATTCTGCAAACGGTGCTGCACCAGTTGAGTAGTCCTCGACTTACGACCGGTTGAGTAGTCCTTGACTTACGACCGGTTGGGGGTCGCGGCATTAAAAATGTTGAGAACCACTGCACTAGGTCTTATTTTCGGGGGATGTCTTACTTAAAGCAGGTGGCAAGCGCCTGGGGCAGAGACACAGCTTCGAAGCGTGGCGGCAACTGTGCCAAACTCGGAGCGTGGGGGTGGACCAACTAAAGGTATGAGAGAGTTTGGGGGGCGCGTGCGTACCCTTCCCGTGCCAGACATTCCTTCCCCCAATCATTTCATTGCTAAGCTGCTTTTCAGCTCCATCGCGCTTCTCTGCCGCCGCATGCAGGGAAACAAAAGAAGTTTGTGGGACTAAAAAAATAAAAAGTTCAATCAGACCTTCCTACTTCTCATAAAAAAAAAAAAAATCTCCCAAAGTTGGAAAGTTGAACTTTTTTTTTTTTTAGTCCCACAAACTTTGGTTTTCCTGCATGCGGCCGCAGCGAAATGCAATGGAGAAACACGACGGAGAAACGTGACGGAGAAACGAGGGCGGTGGTGGAGCAAGCTCTCCAGCTGCGCACCAGCGGAGAAAGCTGATGGACCTTTTTTCAAGAAGAAATATCCAAGAAAATGATTAAATGATTTTTTTTCCCCTTCCAGATCAGAATGAATAAAGCCACTAATTTTGGCTGAATGGTTCGTTTTCTTTTTGTCACTTCATGTCTGACGTGTATTCCTAATTGAAGCTCACTTAACCAGTCCATAATGCTAAAATTTCTCCTATCCAGCCCGAGAATGCTTATTAAGAAATCTGTTCTTTCAGTAAAACCAATATTATGATTGCAGTCTAATAGTTTTATACTCGGGAGGCCCAAAAAGCAGTCATAAAGGGCTTATATTCTAGGTTCAAATGGACAAGAAAAGGTATTTACTGTTTTATAAGATAAGACATTTTGGGGGCGTTAACTGCAGTAAATGCAGACTGGATGGGGCTCACTTTAGATTGCAATCTCATATAAGAGCTGTGTTAGCGAAAACCCCTAAAAGCAAAAATATATCCCTCTGGATTCCAAAATATGCCCCCTCCATGCTGAAAATGTGGTAAGGGACGAATCCTTCCCCAGTGGAAATTTAACAACAGAAAATTAATAGGGACTGAATCAAGTCTCTCTTTAGACATTCTTAGTCTACAGTGGTTCTCAACCTTTTTAATGCCACGACCCCCCCAACCGGTCGTAAGTCGAGGACTACTCAACCGGTCGTAAGTCGAGGACTACTCAAGTGGTGCAGCACCGTTTGCAGAATGGGACTTTTGGCGGGCTCAGCAGGGCAGAGACAGCCTGGACAATTCCTATTGGCTTTTGAAAGCCAATAGAATTAGACTCTATTCAAGAGAGTCTATTCTGTTGGCTTTCAAAAGCCAATAGAATAAAAGGGAGTAGCACAGCTAAGGAAAAGGGGGGAAAAATGGCGGACTGCGTTGTTTGGCGACCCCCGTGAAATGGTCATTCGACCCCAAATGGGGTCCCGACCCACAGGTTGAGAACCGCTGGCCTACAAGCTAGTCAGAAGCTCCTCTTTTACTAGGACTAATTAAAACATCTGCAGAACCCAAGCACTAGTTTACTTTTTTACTCGCCGTCTCAAAAACAACACTGGATCTTTATTAAAAATTGGCAGAAGTTAAGCCAAGTATATGGTAATGGTATCCCAGTCTGGTTTGGAAACATCCCTGCTTCAGACAGGAAGAGAGTGGTGCAGAGAGTGGTGAGGACAGCAGAAAAGATAATTGGCAGTTCCCTCCCTTCCATCCAGGACATAGCACAGAAGCGTTGCTTGAGCAGAGTCCACAAGATTGTCTGGGACGCTACACATCCTTTCCACAACCTGTTTTCCTTGTTCCCTTCTGGGGGGAGAAGGGGGCTCCATGGCATCCGAAGCAGAACATCCAGATTCAGTCAGAGTTTTGTTCCATACAGTACAAACCTTGTGAACTCTCAAGCTTCCTCCTTCCGTTATATATGCAAGATGGACAGTGATTAATATTGATATGTCACCTACATGTAAGGGTGTAGGTCTATACATATATTGTACATAGTATGTTTTAAATGTGTGTTATGTATGGGTACGCTTTGAGAGCGGGCAACTCAATTTCATTTTTGATGTGCGCCCTTGTGCCCACAGTAAAAAAAAAAATGACAATAAAGGTAATCTAATCCAATCTAATCTGAATGAAGCATCCACTGATGCAAATCATATTGGTTTAAATTGGGAAGGAAGGACCTGTGACAAACTTAAGGTATGGAAAAAAGCTGTTGGTGTCTTAGGATTAGGCTCTTACCAGAGGTGGTGTTCTCCTTGTTCCTCCAAAAAAGTGGAATAGGTGACACACAGGTTGATCAGGAATCAAAAAGGCAAGGAATTAATCCAGGTTCTTCAGCCTAACCAGGGGTGGGATTCAGCTGGTTGGCACCACTTCGGCCGAACTGGTAGCTAATTTTTTGTTGCCCAGGCTCAGAAGGGACTTCCGGAAGTGGCATCCATGCAGAGAACCAGTTGTTCACATATTTGAATCCCACCACTGGATGGATAGCTAGCTAGCTAGCTAGACAGACAGAGACAGACAGACAGGGAGGCAGATAGATGATAGGTAGTTAGGTAAGTAGGTAGATAGATGTAGATAGACAGATAAGATAGATGATAGGTAGGTAGATAGATAGATGTAGACAGACAGACCGACAGACAAGATAGATAGATAGATAGATGATAGATAGATAGATAGATAGACAGACAGACAGACAGATAAATAAATAGATACAGTAGTGGGATTCAGCCAATTCACACCACTTTGGCAGAACTGGTAGCTAATTTTTTTTGTTGCCCAGGCCCAGAACGGAGTTCCAGAAGCGGCATCCACGCAGAGAACTGGTTGTTCACGTATCTGAATCCCACCACTGAGCCTAACCCACAAATTCAGCTCTTCTGAATTTGTCCCATTACTGTAGCTGCACACTTGCCAATCCGGTTTTACGGCTAAAAACGCTGGAGGTGAAGGAAGAGCTCTTTCCCGTACAGACAGTCCTTGACTTCTGTGCAGAATTTCCACTGCATGTCACGCAATGTCGAAAGTGAAGACCCTCACCTGACATCTGCTGGTGTGTTGGCTGCTACCAGAAGCGCAGACCAATAAGGACTTATTTTTGGCCAGCAACAAAGCCAGGAAGATGGCTTCATTCAGGCAGTTTAAAATTTGACGGAGGAGGAGGAGGACGACGACTGTGGGGTCCTTGGTGCTCTCTGAGCTTGGTGGTTTTCTTGCAGATGTTTCATGACCCAAACTAAGTAACATCTTCAGTACTAGAAGGGAATGAAGATTGTGGGAGGAGGAGGAGGAGGAGGAGGAAGAGGAGGAGGAGGAGGAGGAGAAAAAGGAGGAGGAGAACTGTGGAGTCCTTGGTGCTCTCTGAGCTTGGTGGTTTTTTTGCAGACGTTTCATGACCCAACTAGGTAACATTATCAGTGCTAGAAGAGAGTGGAGTTTGTAGAGAATAGGGGAGGAGGACTGTGGAGTCCTTGAGGTTTTTTTTTGCAGACATTTCATGACCCAATTAGGTAACATCTTCAGTTCTAGCTGGGAATGGAGTTTGGAGGGAGGGAGGGAGGGAGGGAGGAGGAGGGGGAGGACGACTGTGGGGTCCTGGTGCTCTCTGAGCTTGGTGGTTTTCTTGCAAATATTTCACAACCCAACTAGGTAATATCATCAGTGCTCGAAGGGCAAGGAGGAGGAAGAGGACGATCAATAGATTTATTTGCTACCCATCTGGCACTTCAAGCCGACTCTGAGCAACATACACGGACGAGTCACTCATTTCCTTCCTTACTCAATCTCGCACATCCTCTCTCTGTCCTTGGGGACCAAGCAAGGCAGACGGGAACGTGGGGCACAGACTCCTCTTGCACAGCATAACTTTTAGGGTGTGAGAAGCAATTGTACACAGAGAACTTTCATTCCAACACAGTCCCCAAAGGGCGGACTCCTGCAAAAACAACTACAACAAATGCACCAAGCGAGTCAGAACGCTGTGCAAAGGACGCCGTTGGCCCATTCCGTTTGGTGGCTCTGGAAGGTGTGTCGTTCAAAAGTTGCGGTGCTTCTTCAGAGCAGATGCTGCAGGATGTGTTCCACGGCATGGGGGAAACTCTCGCAGGTTAAGTAGGGAGGAGGGTCAATTTTCCCTTCGTCAGCATCTCGGTATTTCCCTGCAGCGGCGACACCAAAAACACAAATAAATGCTGCTTTCTACCATTAGGTCAGCTGTAGTATCGAGCTTGGCCAGAAATCACGTCGGTCTGCCCTTTTCCTGTGTTCTCACTGGTGCGTTCAGTTTTACTTTCAGTTTCAGTTTTGCTAAAGTAATCCAGGACAGAAGTCTCCAACCTTTTTGGTTTGGCGGCCCGGAAAGGGAGACAGGCACCGCTACGTGTGTGCACACAAATGGGCCGCGTGCGTGCTTGTGAAAAAAATGACCTTCCACATGCATGCACAACTGGGCTGTGCACGAGGGCATGCGCACACGCAAACAGCAGCATGCGAGCCCATGCACACGTGCAAATGGAGCTGCATGGGCGCGAGTACTGCAAATGGGACGGTGCTAGTGCCAATCGGATGCTCTGGGGCAGCACTAGTGCCGGTAGGAAACTCGGCGGGGGGGCGGCGCTAGCACCGGTGGGACGCTCTGGGGCAGGGTGGCGCTAGTGCTGGCGGGATGCTCAGGCCGGCGCTAGCACCAGTGGGGCGCTGAGGCAGGGTGGCGCTAGCGCGTGGTGCGATGCTCGGGGCAGCACTAGCATGAGTATGGGGGGGTGAGTGCATGCATGTGTGCACGTGCGCTGGCCATCCCTTCATGGGGCCCGGTGCCCAAGTGGCTGCGGCCCACAGGTTGGGGACCCCTGATCCAGGGGACATGGAAGGTTCTAGCGACTGGCCAAAGGACCGAGATCCCATCCTGTTAAACAGCAGATGAAGTGGATTCTCGTCACTTCTCTGTGATCTAATTATTTCTCTTGCGGTCAGGTTTCTGGAGGAGACGAATCTTTGCAAAAATCGAATCGGGAAAATCATAATGTGAAGGAACGTAGACAACGAGACAATGACCACAACTATCTAGATCAGTGTTCTGTCTCAGCCTACATACGTATTTGTTACTTCACAAAGACAACCCCTCTTTTAACAGTAGACTGGAAAATAAAGCCCTTTTTATTTGAGTTACCTGATAATTGTCCCAGAAAACCAAAGCAACAGAACACTTTTCCAATGGAGACCTTGTCCAAAAGCAACACGGAACACGAGTCAAACAGGAAATAACTCACAGGCAAAATAGACAGACCATGATCTCTTGACTCTGAAGTTCTTTACAAACGGTTGCCTCCAGCAACCAGCCCTGCCCACACATTCACTTTTTGTTACGCAGCCCCCAAGGCATGGCTTCTCACTGCTTCCTCCTTCTCCCCTGGAGTCACCCCATTGCATCCCTCGGTCCTACTCGTGTGACCTGTCTACGTTTATACGAGCATCTCTGAGGTTTTCCAGCTGTGCTTCCTCCGAATCTGACTCAGCTTCCCAGCACAGCTGGCTCTCAGCTCGATCATGAGTGGAAGGACCAGCCTCATCAGTCTGTAAGTCCTGCAGCTCATCAGAGCCTCCCTCCGACTCTGATGGCTCTCCAGGCCCCTCCTCCTCCTCTGATTCCCCAGACTCAACTATCGGGATCACAGGTTGGCACGGAATCACAACAATCAGCGTTTTTCAACCTGAGCAACTTTAAGTGTCAGAAACCCTTTCAATGTTTCTTTCCGGGGCTCTGCCGTCCTAGTGGGAGGGGAGAGGCTTGGCTCTGCTGGGAGGGGAGGGGGCTTGTGGATGTATTTCCTCTACTTTTGCTCTTTCTCAACTTTGGTGTATCTCTTTGGGTGTGAAAAGGGGAAAGGAATGTGCCAGGGGCCATTGGTCTTATCTCCAGACCGTTGAGAGATCCGGTGAAGGGCCTGGGAACCATCTCTTATCGGCTCTGGTTCCCGTTTAACAACTTCGCAGCTGTGGATTGGCTGGGAGTGAACTGGAGAGTTGGGCTCTGCAGTGGGGTTTTGTGAACGAAAAGTTTTCATGTAGCAATCCGCGCGGGAAGTCCTTGGATCTTGCTTTGCTCTCCTGCCATCACTAACTCTCAATAAAAGCTCCTGTTTGAAACGATGCCTGTTTCGAGAGTTCTGCTTTCTGGGGAGGAGGAGTTGAGGCAGGACCTTACAACAAGTGGACTTCAACTCCCAGAATTCCCCGCCCACCTTAAAACTGCTGAGATTGAGGAACACTGAACGGGATGCAACAGCAGTTCAGCTACTATTTGAGTAGCCGTGTGAGAGAACCTCCTTGTTCTATTTGGATAGCCAAATTGAGGTGGGAGAAAGCTGGAGGAGAAGTTAACCCAGGAGAGAACAGCAGTAAGGTGTTAAAACTAGAGTGCAAAGGTCACTCAGGAAGGGAAGAGGCCAACTGCCAGGGAGGTCTTTGACGGAAAGATGTGTGTGGCCACTCTATTTCAGTTCCTGGTTGGCACAGATGATCTCCATCCTTTCAGAATGTCTCTGCAATTCATCCATGACTACATGAATCTCTAGACACAGGGGTAGGCAACCTTGGCTCTTTTATGACTGGTGGACTTCATCTCCCAGAATTCCTGAGCCAGCACGGCTCAGCTTGTAAACCTCTCCCTTTCCCCTCAGCATGGCTGGCTCAGGAATTCTGGGAGTTGAAGTCCACCAGTCATAAAAGAGCCAAGGTTGCCTACCCCTGCCCAAATGCCTGAATTTTGATCATGTGACCGTGAGGAAAAAATATTTAAACCAGGGGTCTTCAAACTTGGCCCTTTTATGACTGGTGACTTCAACTCCCAGAATTCCTGAGCCAGCATGGGGGAATTATGTCTCCTTTATGACTCGTGGACTTCAATTCCCAGAATTCCTGAGCCAGCATGGGGGAATTATGTCCCCTTCATGACTGGTGGACTTCAACTCCCAGAATTCCTCAGCCAGCCTGTCTCAGCTTGGAAACCTCTCCCTTTCCCCTCAGCATGGCTGGCTGAGGAATTCTGGGAGTTGAAGTCCACGAGTCATAAAAGAGCCAAAGTTGCCTACCTCTGGCCTAGGCCTAGGCCGCTTTATGACTCGTGGACTTCAATTCCCAGAATTCCTGAACCAGCATGGGGGAACTATGGCCCCCTCATGATTCGTGGACTTCAACTCCCAGAATTCCTGAGCCAGCCTGGCTCAGCTTGGAAACCTCTCTCTTTCCCCTCAGCATGGCTGGCTCAGGAATTCTGGGAATTGAAGTCCACCAGTCATAAAAGGGCCAAGGTTGCCCACTCCTGGTCTAGACGAAGCACCTTCGTGCTTGTCTCTTTTTCCTCCTAAGGGAAAATGTTCTAATTCCTGAATCATGGATATTTTTATGTTAAGGAAATAAACACCATCCTAGTTTCAAGTTCAGTTATCTTAGCGCCCTGATGGCCTTACTCACCAGTCTTCACCAGTATTCCCAGCATGCCGGCGTTCTGGGCGCCCCCGACGTCGTCCCTGCAGTCCTGGAAATGCAAGGGAAATGCAAATAAATGTACAACTCACAAATAGGTTGTGAAAGCTCTTAAAAAACAGGGACGTGTTTTTAACAAACGCTACTTTCAGAACAATCCTAAACGTGGGCTATTTTTCCTAGGCTGCACTGAAGTGATATAAGGGTATAGGGTTTCCTGCCTGAGCAGGGGGTTGGACTAGATAACCACCAAAGTCCCTTCCAACTTCATCATCATCATCATCACCATCATCATCATCATCATTATTATTATGAATTGTTGAATGTCTTCAGAGTTTGAACTCATGCTATATTGGGGTCTAAATTAGACCACTTAAATCTGTTCAAATGGAATAGTTCACAGAAGCTAAATATATGATGGTTACATTGATTCTTAAATTTATGTACTTTAACTTCTTTTCTTGAACGTTTCTTTTTCTTGAAGACGTTTCGCTTCCCATCCAAGAAACTTCTTCAGTTCAAGAGCTTCTTGAACGAGAAGTAAAATGTTAGAACAATTAACCAGTGGAACCACCTGCCTCCAGAAGCGGTGAATGCTCCAACACTGGAAGTTTTTAAGAAGAGACTGGATAGCCATTTGTCTGAAATGGTGTAGGCTTTCCTGCCTGAGCAGGGGGTTGGACTAGATGACCTCCAAGGTATCTTCCAATGCTGCTGTTATTATTATTATTATTATGGATCATCGCACAGTCAGCCAGATGTTCAGACTGGATTTGGCATTTTGTCTACCTATCGAGTCCTTACCCAGGACCTGGGATAGGCAGATGGGGATGTTTGATGGTATTACAGGTATCGTCGCAGGATGGAAGCAGTTCCTAATAAGGCTGCCTTTTGCAATTGACTAATAGCGAATTTGTCAATGCCAATGGTGTTCAAGTGGTGCTCCAGTTGTTTTGGGATTGCACCCAAGAAGCCTATGACTATTGGTACTACCCTTGCTTGCCTTTGCCACAGTCTTTCTATTTCTATCTGAAGGTCTTTGTATTTTGTTATCTTCTCCAGTTCTTTCTCTTCTATTCTGCTGTCTCCAGGCACTGCCACGTCCACTATCCAGACTTTTTTGCCTTTCTTATCGACAATTGTTAAGTCTAGGGTGTTATGTTGCAGGTGCTTGTCTGTTTGAATTCTGAAGTCCCAGAGCAGTTTAATTTTATCATTTTCTATGACTTTCTCTATTTTATGATCCCACCAGAGATGATGATGATGATGATTATTATTTGGTATAGAGTTTCCTGCCTGAGCAGGGGGTTGGACTGGAAGACCAACTCTATTATTATTATTATTATTATCGATCATCGCACAGTCAGCCAGATGTTCAGACTGGATTTGGCATTTTGTCTACCTATCGAGTCCTTACCCAGGACCTGGGATAGGCAGATGTGGATGTTTGATGGTATTACAGGTATCGTCGCAGGATGGAAGCAGTTCCTAATAAGGCTGCCTTTTGCAATTGACTAATAGCGAATTTGTCAATGCCGATGATGGTGTTCAAGTGGTGCTCCAGTTGTTTTGGGATTGCGCCCAAGGCGCCTATGACTATTGGTACTACCCTTGCTTGCTTTTGCCACAGTCTTTCTATTTCTATTTGTAGGTCTTTGTATTTTGTTATCTTCTCCAGTTCTTTCTCTTCTGGAGAAGATAACAAAATAGAAAGACCTACAAATAGAAATAGAAAGACTGCGGCAAAAAATATTATTATTATTATTATTATTATGGATCATCGCACAGTCAGCCAGATGTTCAGACTGGATTTGGTATTTTTATTATTATTATTATTATTATTTGGTATAGGGTTTCCTGCCTGAGCAGGGGGTTGGACTAGAAAACCACCAGGGTCCCCTTCAACATCATCATCATTATCATCATCATCATCATCATCATCATCATCATCATCATCATCATCCTTTTGAAATAGCACCTTTGGTACATTACACATTATCAGATTAAAAATTAACAGCTTTCCAATGTTTTAAGATGTCTGTCTATACAATATCTTGAATGGTGAGCCGCCCAGGTCGTTTACTGAGAAGGGCAGTTCTAGAAATCAAATAAGTATATCAATAAACAACAACAACAAAAGCAAGCAAGCCGGAAAGGATTCAGGGACTCACATCGCCAATCATGACGGCTTCCTCAGGTCCACAGCTGGTCCCACGCAAGGCCTCCAGGAAAAACGTCCGTTCTGGCTTCCCCACCACCGTGGCCATCTGCTCAGTGGCGTACTCCAGCCCGGCCACAAAGGGTCCTGGGCCGAGGGCAAGGCCGTCTTTCTTCTTGTAGTACCTCGCTTTGTGAATAGCGATGAGGGGAGCCCCGTCCAGCACCAACCTTGGGAGAGGAAGGAGACAAGGCAGAATAGAACAGGAGCTGGAAGGGACCTTGGAGGTCTTCTAGTCCAGCCCCTCGCTCGAGCAGGAGAACCTATACCATTTCAGACCAGTCTCTTCTTAAAAACCTCCAGTGATGGAGCACCCATGATTTGTGGTGGCAAGCTGTTCCATTGGTTAATTGTCCTCATTGTCAGGAAGTTTCTCCTTAATTCCAGGTTGCTTCTCTCTTTGGTCAGTTTCCAACCATTGTTTCTCGTCCTGCCCTCTGGTCTTTGGAGACTAGTTTGACCCCCTCCTCTTCTTTGTGGCAGCCCCTCAGATACTGGAATACTGCTATCATTTTTCCCCTGTTTCTTCTTTTCTTTAGACTGGCCAAACCCAAGTCCCGCAGTTGTTCTTCGTATGTTTTTGTCTCCAGGCCTTGGATCATCTTAGCTGCTCTTCTCTGATTTTTTTCCAAGGTCTCAATATCTTTTTTGTGATATGGTGACAATAGAATAGAATAGAATAGAATAGAATAGAATAGAATAGAATAGAATAGAATAGAATAGAATTAAGAATGGAATGGAATAGAATATAGAGAACAGAATATAGAATAGAATAGAATAGAATAGAATAGAATAGAATAGAATAGAATAATATTGGAGAATAGAATAGAATAGAAATATATAGAATGGAATAGAATATATGGAATGGAACGGAACGGAACAGAACAGAACAGAATAGATGGAATGGAATGGAATAGAATAGAATTAGAATAGAATAGAATAAGAATAGAACAGAACAGAACAGAATAGAAGTTGGAAGGGACTTTGGAGGTCTTCTAGTCCAGCCCCTTGCTCAAGCAGGAGAACCTATACCATTTCAGACATGGCTGTCTAGTCTCTTCTTAAAAACCTCCAGCGATGGAGCGCCCACGATTTCTGGTGGCCAGCTGTTCCACTGGTTGCTTGTCCTCCCTTTTGGGAAGTTTCTCCTTAATTCCAGGTTGCTTCTCTCCTTGGTCAGTTTCCAACTATTGTTTCTTGTCCTTCCCTCTGGTGCTTTGGAGAATAAGGCAACCCCCTCCTCTTATTGGTGGCAGCCCTTCAGATACTGGAATAGTGTGTGAGGGATTTATTCCTGCTTACCTAAAAGCTTTGTTCATAGTTTGATAGTTGAACTGGTCAGGAGCCAATCCAATCACCACAGCATTCGGATGGCTTGTGTCTATGCCTAGAAGAACAAGCAAACATGGGTTAAATCCGGCCCTAATCAAGTCCCTACAGAGGAAGGCTTCCCATAGATGGCCTTGCTTTGCTCTTTAGACTTTGCCAAATCACCTGGAGATTGTGAGTTCTAGTTCCATCTTAAATAGGAAAGCCAGCTGGGTCAGTTTCCCTAATCACCTGGAGATCGTGAGTTCTAGTCCCACCTTAGACACGACAGCCAGCTGGTGAGTTTCCCTAATCACCCGGAGATCGTGAGTTCTAGTCCCACCTTAGACACGACAGCTAGCTGGTGAGTTTCCCTAATCACCCGGAGATCGTGAGTTCTAGTCCCACCTTAGACACGACAGCCAGCTGGTGAGTTTCCCTAATCACCCGGAGATCGTGAGTTCTAGTCCCACCTTAGACATGACAGCCAGCTGGGTAAGTTTCCCTAATCACCTGGAGATCGTGAGTTCTAGTCCCACCTTAGACACGACAGCCAGCTGGTGAGTTTCCCTAATCACCCGGAGATCGTGAGTTCTAGTCCCACCTTAGACACGACAGCTAGCTGGTGAGTTTCCCTAATTACCCGGAGATCGTGAGTTCTAGTCCCACCTTAGACACGACAGCCAGCTGGTGAGTTTCCCTAATCACCCGGAGATCGTGAGTTCTAGTCCCACCTTAGACACGACAGCTAGCTGGTGAGTTTCCCTAATCACCCGGAGATCGTGAGTTCTAGTCCCACCTTAGACACGACAGCTAGCAGGTGAGTTTCCCTAATCACCCGGAGATCGTGAGTTCTAGTCCCACCTTAGACACGACAGCTAGCTGGTGAGTTTCCCTAATCACCCGGAGATTGTGAGTTCTAGTCCCACCTTAGACATGACAGCCAGCTGGGTGAGTTTCCCTAATCACCTGGAGATCGTGAGTTCTAGTCCCACCTTAGACACGACAGCCAGCTGGTGAGTTTCCCTAATCACCCGGAGATCGTGAGTTCTAGTCCCACCTTAGACACGACAGCCAGCTGGTGAGTTTCCCTAATCACCCGGAGATTGTGAGTTCTAGTCCCACCTTAGACACGACAGCCAGCTGGTGAGTTTCCCTAATCACCTGGAGATTGTGAGTTCTAGTTCCACCTTAGACACGACAGCCAGCTGGGTGAGTTTCCCTAATCACCTGGAGATCGTGAGTTCTAGTCCCACCTTAGACACGACAGCCAGCTGGGTGAGTTTCCCTAATCACCTGGAGATCGTGAGTTCTAGTTCCACCTTAGACACGACAGCCAGCTGGTGAGTTTCCCTAATCACCTGGAGATCGTGAGTTCTAGTCCCACCTTAGACACGACAGCCAGCTGGGTGAGTTTCCCTAATCACCTGGAGATCGTGAGTTCTAGTTCCACCTTAGACACGACAGCCAGCTGGGTGAGGTTGCCTAATCACCTGGAGTTGTGAGTTCTAGTCCCACCTTAGACATGAAATCCAGCTGGGCGACTTTAGGCCAACCACCTGGAGACCGTGAGTTCTAGTCCTGCTTCAGGCCTGAAAGCTGGCATGGTGACTTTGGGCTGATCCCTCTCTCTCTCCTAGCTCATCCCACCTCACAGGATTGTTGTTGTGGGAAAAATAGGAGGAGGAGGAAAGAAAATTAGGCACGTTCACTGCCTTGAGTTATTTATAAAGTAATGAACGTGGGATCAAAAGATCTAATAAATCATGCCAGCAGATGGTGAGTCTGCCTATTTTTCAGCATCTGGAGAGCCCTCTGAAAATTGGGCAAACATGAAAAGGCGACACTGTCCTCGCGTCAAGCCAAATTCCTGGTGCCTATAAGAGCAGCTTCAGCTGGATCTTCCCAGCACTGGACTCAGCTGGAGTAAACCATAATAATGAGAAACCATTATCTAACTCAGTGGTTCTCAACCTGTGGGTCGGGACCCCATTTGGGGTCGAACGACCATTTCACGGGGGTCGCCAAACAATGCAGTCCGCCATTTTGTTTTCCCCTTTTCCTTAGCTGTGCTACTCCCTTTTATTCTATTGGCTTTGGAAAGTCAATAGAATAGACTCTCTTGAATAGAGTCTAATTCTATTGGCTTTCAAAAGCCAATAGGAATTGTCCAGGCTGTCTCTGCCCTGCTGAGCCCGCCAAAAGTTCCATTCTGCAAACGGGGCTGCACCAGTTGAGTAGTCCTCGACTTACGACCGGTTGAGTAGTCCTCGACTTACAACCAGTTGGGGGTCGCGGCATTAAAAAGGTTGAGAACCACTGATCTAACTGGTGAACTAAATTATTATGCAAAAGTTAAACAAGAAAGGCGTTAAAGGTACAGCCTCATAAGATGTCCAGAAAAGAATTGGTACAGAACGGGATGGTGGACGTGATGTAAGGAAGATGGCTGAGATTCAGCATAAACATCCAATCAGAATTTGGGATAATTCATACACCTTCCGCTTGTGGACACTCCAGGGGTATCTGCATAGTCTTTTTGACATGAAAACGGGGCTGGGCCCACTCTAAAAGACTCTTTTCTTATCTCTTTTAAATGGAAGTTTGCAAATAAATCCTATTCACCAAGGAAGTCATCATGAAAGAATCCTATTGATATTCAGATGTAGCAGGACATGGCTGCCTGTATCTTTCTCATTGGCCGTATCGTGGCTGTAACCTCCTAATTTTGAAGAAATTCTCTGCCTTTCTCATCTCCTTTTCGGATCTGGATCAATATGCAACACTTAAGGCCTCTGCCACAATTCACACCGTGAGGTTAATGAAATGATTTTGGGGTGTCCGTCTCACATACAACACAGATAGAAAAGTTAAGCCCCATCCTGTTTCCCATGAGGAAATAGAATAAAAATGTAGAATAGAATGAATAGCAGAATAGACTAGAAATAGAGACTAGAAATATAGAATAGCATAGCATAGTATAGAATAGAAATACAGACTAGAAATATAGAAAAGAATAGAATAGCATAGCATAGAATAGAAATATAGAATAGAAATATAGAAAAGAATAGAGTAGAATAGCATAGCATAGAAAAATATAGAATAGAAATATAGTAGACTAGTATAGAAATGTAGAATAGAATAGACTAGAGTAGAATAGATTGGAATAACTAGAATAGAATAAATTAGAATAGAAATATAGAATAGAATAGATTAGAATAGAAATATTGAATAGAATAGAAATATAGAATAGAAATATAGAATAGAATAGAAATATAGAACAGAAATATAGAATAGAAATATAGAATAGAATAGAAATATAGAATAGAAATATAGAATAGAATAGAAATATAGAATAGCATAGAACAGAATAGCATAGAAATATAAATAGAATAGAAAAGAAATATAGAATAGAAATATAGAATAGAATGGAATAGAAATAAAGAATAGAATAGAAATATAAAATAGAATAGAATAGAACAGTAAAGAATAGACTAGAAATATAGAATAGAATAGAATAGAATAGAATAGAATAGAATAGAATAGAATAGAATAGAATAGAATAGAATATAGAATGGAGTGGAGTGGAGTGGAGTAGAGTAGAACAGAACAGAACAGAATAGGAATCTGAAAGGTGTCCTTATGAAATGCAAAAACAAAAGTGCATCAGTCGGAAATATTCCCGTGTGGATTTTATGCATTTACTTGACTTACTTTGCAACATTCCCTGGCAGCATCTGGGTCCATTAAGCAAAGGATGGATTACGCTCATCTGCCCGCAAGCTATCTTAAACGAAGATTATCCAAGAATAATTCCATAGTAGTTACTAACAGGGGCTTAAACATCTTTCATCGTACTTAAAACTACCGGACGCCGAAGAAATGCCTAGAAAGCATTTTAGGTGAAGAGAAGGGGAGAGTCACGACCCAAATGGGATTTGACATAGAATTGATCTAAAGACAGAGAGCAATCTGATTTACAAGCAAACTTTTAAAATCTCCCTTACATTAAGATGCTTCAGTGTCATCCACTGATTGGGGCCAGATGGAACGGGAGGCAGTTAGTTTGTCAACATATGCCAAAGCTGGAAGACTTAGCAAGATACGTAAATCTGGTGTGAAATTGAAATCCACCAGGCAGGCGACAAAGCAGCAGCCAGAAAAAAAAACTTCTTTAAGTGTTCCCTACAGCACAACAATCGTCTCAGCACTGAAATAGTCCTCAACTACTGGATACTGGAGATGGTTACCAGTATCAAATTCCTGGATGTGGCAGTTAACAAGTAGGCTGGCTTGGTCGCTCAACAGCAAGACACTGCTGAAGCGGGCATAGCTGCGCCTGCATTTTCTGCGTCGCATGAGAAAAGCACATCTTCCTTCCCCTGTCCTGACCACTTTCTACGGAGGGACGATCGAGAGCATCCTGTCATACGGCATCACAGTCTGGTTTGGAAGCATCCCTGCTTCGGACAGGAAGGCGGTGCAGAGAGTGGTGAGGACAGTAGAAAAGATTATTGGCAGTTCAGAGAGTGGTGAGGATGGCAGAAAAGTTCATTGGCAGTTCAGAGAGTGGTGAGGATGGCAGAAAAGATTATTGGCAGTTCCCTCCCTCCCATCCAGGACATAGCACAGAAGCGCTGCTTGAGCAGGGTCCGCAAGATTATCTGGGACGCTACACATCCTCTTCATGACCTGTTTTCCCTTCTGGGAGGGGTGGGGGCTCCGTGATATCCGAAGCAGAACATCCAAATTCAGCCACAGTTTCGTTCCACACAGTATAAACCTTGTGAACGCTCAAGTTTCCTCCTTCTATTATATATTCAAGATGGACAGTGTTTAATATTCATATGTTATGTATATGTAGGGATGTAGGTCTATACATACATTGTATATCATATGTATATGTTGTATATAGTATGTTTAGGTGTGTGTCATGTATGTGTTCACTGTGAGAGCGGGCAACTAAATTTCATTTTTAATGGGTGCCGTTGTGCCCACCGGAAAAAATGACAATAAAGGTAATCTAATCTAATCTAATCTAATTCAACAACTGTTCGTTTAGTGACTGTTCAACGTTATGGCACTGGAAACAGTGACTTAGGACCGGTTTTCACACAGCATCCTGGTCATGTGATTAAAAGTCGGGTGCTTGGCACCTGATGCCCAGCTGGTTTTGAATCTAAGATAGGACTAGAACTCACAGCGCCCTTCCTGGCTACCAGCCTGTGGCCTTAAACTGGCTTCGAATCTAAGATAGAACTACAACTCACAGCACCCTTCCTGGCTACCAGCCTGCAGCCTTAAACTGGCTTTGAATCCAAGATAGAACTACAACTCACAGCACCCTTCCTGGCTACCAGCCTGCGGCCTTAAACTGGCTTCAAATCTAAGATAGGACTAGAACTCACAGCACTCTTCCTGGCCACCAGCCTGCGGCCTTAAACTTGCTCCCATTACAGGCAGTCCTTGCCTTACAACAATTTGCTTAGTGATCCTTCAAAGTTACAACCGCACTGAAAAAGGTGACTTGTGACCATTTTTCACACTTACGACTGTCACAGCATTCCCCTCCCCCACGGTCCTGTGATTTACATTCGACTGCTTGGCAACGGACTCACATTTATGACGGTGGCAGCGTCCCGGGGGTCGTGCGATCCTCTTTTGCGACCCCCTGACCCGCAAAGTCAACGGGGGAAGCCGGATTCACTTAACAACCGTGTGGCCCAATTTACACAACTTCCATGATCCCCCTTAACCAATGGGGCCAAAGCTCACATTACCAATTTCTCACTTAGCAACCTCAGTTTGGGGCTCCACTGTTGTCGTAGGTTGAGGACTTCCTTGTATAGGACAGTGGCGGTGTTAAATCATTCACTCCTCTTTTGTCTGTGCGCATACGTGCCATTCTATCATTGTGCAAGCGAGGTTTGATCAGGATACCTGCAAAATCGCGCAAAGCATTTTCTTCCACCATCAGCAAAGGCCGGACTTTTTTCTGCTCCAACAAATTCCGGGCCGCCGTCAGAGAAGTGAAGATCTCGTCCTCCTTAATGTCAAACTCGAGTTTCTTCAGCCTGCCCAGCAAGTCTTGCTTGCACTCTTTGGTCGTGTTTGTCACAAACCGGATGGCGACGGGAGCAGAACGCAACCTGGCCAAGAGAGACAGAGAAGCTGGTGGCGTTGGGAGCACAGAGGCACTACTGTGTGTGGAATCTTACTACAGGGGGTATCTCGGTACTCGACATTCATTGGTTCCCCGAGGCGCGACAAGTACTAAAGACTAGGCGTGCCAAACAAACCGGGTGACCTGTCGCAGGATCCTTTGTTTGGGCCGGGAAGAACTTTCTGTCTGTCCTTTTTCCCAACATGGCCGACATCCTGTCCTCCCTCTCTTCTCTCCGCAGTGTGCCAAATGCCAAAGAAGGAGAATATTCGTAGCTCAGGGTGGAAATGAGGGGGTCCTTGGTGCTCTCTGTGCTGGGTTGTTTTCTTGCAGACGTTTCATGAGCCAAACTAGATAACGTCATCCGTTCTAGAAGGGAATGCTTTTGTGGAGTGGAATGGAAGGGAGGAGGAGAAGGAGGAAGAGGAGGAGGAGGAGGAGGAGAGGACTGTAGGGTCTGTGGTGCTCTCTGAGCTTGTGTGTTTTCTTGCAGACGTTTCATTACCCAACAAGGTAACATCATCAGTGTTAGAAGGGAGTAGGGTTTGTGGAATAAGGAGGAGGAGGAGGAGGAGGAGGAAGAGGAGGAGGAGGAGGAGACTGTAGGGTCCATGTTGCTCTCTGAGCTTGTGTGTTTTCTTGCAGACGTTTCATTACCCAACAAGGTAACATCATCAGTGTTAGAAGGCAGTAGGGTTTGTGGAATAAGGAGGAGGAGGAGGAGGAGAGGACTGTAGGGTCTGTGGTGATCTTTGTGGAATAAGGAGGAGGGGGAGGAGGAGGAGGAGAGGACTGTAGGGTCCATGTTGCTCTCTGAGCTTGTGTGTTTTCTTGCAGACGTTTCATTACCCAACAAGGCAACATCATCAGTGTTAGAAGGGAGTAGGGTTTGTGGAATAAGGAAGAGGAGGAGGAAGAGGAGGAGGCGGCAAAGCTGTTCCACTGGTTAACTATCCTCACTGAGGAAGTTTCTCCTTAATCCCAGGTTGCTTCTCTCTTTGATCAGTTTCCAACCCTTGTTTCTCGTCCTTCCCTCTGGTGCTTTGGAGAATAACCCAAACCCAATCTGTACTTGTACCTTTGATCTGTCCTGCCTAAATGTAAAACTTTGCTTTTCTCCACACTGAAACTCATTTTGTTGGACAGGGCCCGTTGTTCAAGTCTGTCAAGATCTTTTTGTCTTCTGGGGTGTTGGCTACTCCTGCCAGTTTGGTGTCATCTGCAAGTTTGATGAGTTCCCCTTCAATTCCCTCATCTAAATCCTTGATGAAGAGATTGAAGAGTCCCGGGCCTAAGACTGAGACAGTTTTTAGATTTTTAGGTTTTAATTGTACACCGCCCAGAGCCACTCTTTGAGTGAGATGAGTAGTATCTCAATTGACCAATAAATAAAATAACAACTAAATAAACAGGAGTCTTAAAGGTTGCTGATTTTGGAATTTGAGATGCAACTATATACGAACGGAGGGGGGGGGAAGCGATACCCCTGCCTGCAAAAGCATCTTGTCAGCTAAGAAATGGAATTTGTACAATTGTCTCTATCCCCGCCCGTCCTTCAATGAAACTTGGAGGAAATAACTTGCTTTTTAAGAGCTTCTTGGGCTCCTGGCACAGCGGAGTCTTCTATATGAAGCGTGCCACTCAGATCCACCAAGACCGCTTTTATCGCACGCCGAGTTGCCATCCTTCCAGCCAAGGGGAAGATGGGGGTGGTAGAATGGGAAGGGGGGGGAGAAAGAGCATAAATGATTAGGTAACAACAGACCATTAAAACAAGCAGAAACACACACACACAGACACACACACACTACGTAGATGAGCCCTCTAAAAAAAAAAAGAGGGTGGCAACCTATAAAAATATATCACCAATTGATCAATGAGGACCTTTGCCTCCAATCCCTCCCCCAGAAAATGAATTTCATATTGTTTTAAAGAGAAAGGGTTACACGCAAAACAAAATTGGTTTCAGAGAATCATTGCCTAGCACAGTGTTTCCCAACCTTGACAATTTTAAGGCATGTGGACTTCAACTCCCAGAATTCCACAGCCAGCAACGCTGGCTGTGGAATTCTGGGAGTTGAAGTCCACATGCCTTAAAATTGTCAAGGTTGAGAAACACTGGCCCTAGCAGCTGAACTCACAAATTTTATAAGTTCTCTTGCTACAGTAGAAACAGTGGTTCCAAGTGTAACTCCGTTACACAACTCAGCAGGAATGAAGAGACACTGTTTAATTGGGATATGTGTGGACTACAATTCCCAGAATTCCCCAGCCAGCCATGCTGGGGGTGGGGCCCACACATCTTGAATACAAGAACAATAATAGAGTTGGAAGGGACCTTGAAGGTCTTCTAGTCCAACCCCCTGCTCAGGCAGGAAACCCTGTACCATTTTGGACAAATGGCTGTCCAGTCTCTTCTTAAAAACTTCCAGTGTTGGAGCATTCACCGCTTCTTAAGGCAGGTGGTTCCACTGGTTAATTGTTCTGACTGTCAGGAAGTTTCTCCTTAGTTCTAGCTTGCTTCTCTCCTTAGTTAGTTTCCATCCATTGCTTCTTCTCCTGCCTTCAGGTGCTTTGGAAAATAGCTTGACTCCCTCTTCTTTGGGGCAGCCCCTGAGAGATTGGAACACTGCTATCATGTCCCCCCTTGTCCTTCTCTTCGTTAAACCAGACATACCTAATTCCAGCAACCGTTCCTTATATGTTTTAGCCTCCAGACCTCTAATCATTTTTGTTGCTCTTCTCTGTACTCTTTCTAGAGTCTCAACATCTTTTTTACATCGTGGTGACCAAAACTGGATGCCGTATTCCAAATGTGGCCTTACCAAGGCCTTGTAAAGTGGTATTAACACTTCACGTGATCTTGATTCTATCTCTCTGTTAATGCAGCCCAGCACTGTGTTGGCCTTTTTGGCAGCTGCAGCACACGGCTGGCTCCTATTTAGGTGATTGTCTACTAGGACTCTGAGATCCCTCTCACAGTTGCTACTATTGAGCCAGGTACCCCCTATACTATACCTGTACATTTGGTTTTTCTTGCCTAAATGTAGAACCTTGCTTTTTTCACCATTGAATTTCATTTTGTTAGATAGTGCCCAGTGTTCAAGTCTGTCCAGATAACTCCTGTATCCTAAGCCTGTCTTCTGGAGTGTTGGCTATTCCTGCCAGCTTGGTGTCGTCTGCAGATTTGATGGGTTCCTGATCTATCCCCTCATCCAAATCCTTGATGAAGATGTTTAGGAGCGCTGATCCTTTCTTTGTCAGTGGGCAAATGTACAAATTCAGCAGGGGATCCAATACAATAGGCACCCATGACACCCCACTACATGCTTCCCTCCATGTACACACGTGTGTAGCTCTTAAACGGGCTGAGGTTGAGAAACGAGAGCATAAGGAGGGAAGCAGGATTTTCTCTTTCGTTGCGTGCAGCTACAGCAAGGAAGGAGGGAGGCAGCCGAAACTGGTGGGAAACTAAGCCTGAACACGGACTCATACAGAGACAAGGGTGGCACTCCCTTTGGGCATTGGAAGCAATGCCATTGGGCAATGGATGCCTGGTAGGCACCAGGCAGAAATGACCTGCTGAAGAAGGAGAAGGAGAAGGAGAAGAAGAGGAGGAGGAGGAAGTGGTGAGGAGGAGGAGGAGGAGAAGGTGAACGAGGAGGAGAAAGAGAAGGAGAAGAAGAAGGTGGAAGTGGTGGTGAGGAGGAGAAGGAGAAGAAGGAAGAAAGAAGAAGAAGAAGAAGAAGAAGAAGAAGAAGAAGAAGAAGAGGTGGAAGTGGTGAGGAGGAGGAGAAGGTGAAGGAGAAGGAGAAGGAGAAGGAGAAGAAGGAGAAGGTGGAAGTGGTGATGAGGAGGAGGAGAAGGAGAAGAAGGAAGAAAGAAGAAGAAGAAGAAGAAGAAGAAGGAGGAGGAGGAGGAAAAGAGGAGGAGGAAGTGGTGAGGAGGAGGAGGAGAATGAACGAGAAGGAGAAAGAGAAGGAGAAGGAGAATAAGAAGGTGGAAATGGTGGTGAGGAGAAGGAGAAGAAGGAAGAAAGAAGAAGAAGAAGAAGAAGAAGAAGAAGAAGAAGAAGAAGAAGAAGAAGAAGAAGAAGAAGAAGAAGAAGAAGAAGAAGAAGTGGAAGTGGTGAGGAGGAGGAGAAGGTGAAGGAGAAGGAGAAGAAGGTGGAAGTGGTGATGAGGAGAAGGAGAAGAAGGAAGGAAGAAGAAGAAGAAGGAGAAGAGGAAGAGGAGGAGGAGGAAGAAGAAGAAGAAGTGGAAGTGGTGAGGAGGAGGAGAAGGTGAAGGAGAAAGAGAAGGAGAAGAAGGAGAAGGTGGAAGTGGTGATGAGGAGGAGGAGAAGGAGAAGAAGGTGTTGTTGTTGTTGTTTGGAAGGAGCTATCAGCAAGGACAGAGATGCATGCAGAGGCACGCTGTGCACCCTCCCCACCATTGCATTCTTTGCTCTTCCTGTTTCATCCTTGCCTCCATCAGCCTTGCTGCATGCAGACCTCCCCCATTAAGGAGGAAAGCAGCCCCACTCCTTGCCACTGTCACGAGGGGGAAGGAAAATCTCCCCCTGTGCCTCTTCCTTCCCTACCTGCAGACCCAGACGGCCCCTCCTGGCTGCTCAGAAAAGCTCTGCAGGCTGAGCTTTTCGTTGACAGGGGCAGCGCCTCCCCCTCTTTCACGCCCTTGGTATCGTCCCCGCCAATGGGTGACGCCTCGGGTTGGACTGTACTATTACGATAGGCAGGAGGGGCCAGCCAGCCTTCTCTCGAGGACCCCTCATTGGGGTTTGGCGGAAGGTCCCGTCGCTTAAGGACCTTTTGGAGGCGTCTAAAAGAACTGCCTGTGCGGCCCTTCGATTCTTTTTTCTTCTTCCCTCCCTCCCTCTTCAGCATGCGAGATATCGTTTTCCTAAATAGCACCAATAAATGCGTCCCTTAATCGAGATGATTGTCACTTACTTTGAGTCCTGGTCGACTCTAACATTTTTTTTAAACAGGCGCTTAGGTAAACACCTTTGTAATCTCATTGATACTACAGTATACAGATGGGGAGTCTCCAATCTTGATCACGTTTAAGACTTGGGGAATTCTGGGAGTTGAAGTCCACAAGCCGTAAAGTGGTCAAGTTTGGAGACCCCTGTTATAAAATTGTCATCTATTTAAGAAGAGGCTAGTCACTAGACTAGTCACTTGTCTGAAATAGTATGGGTTCTCCTGCTTCAGCAGGGGGCTGGACTAGAAGACCTCTAAGGTCCTTTCCGTCTCCTATTCTATTCTATTTCTATTCTCTTCCATATTCTATTCTATTCCTCCAATATTCTATTCTATTCTGTAATTCTATTCTATTTATTCTATTCCATTCCATTAATATTCTATTCTATTCTGTAATTCTATTCTATTTTCTTTATTCTATTCTCTATTCTGTTATATTCTATTCCTCCAATATTCTGTTCTATTCTGTAATTCTATTCTATTCTATTTATTCTATTCCATTCCATTAATATTCTATTCTGTAATTCTATTCTCTTTATTCTATTCTCTATTCTGTTCTATTCTATTCCTCCAATATTCTATTCTATTCTGTAATTCTATCTTATTCTATTCTATTGTATTCTATTCTATTTTCTTTATTCTATTCTCTATTCCATTCCATTCCTTCAATATTCTATTCTATTCCTATTTCTATTGGCTACTATAGTAGAAAATACATTCCCGTTGAATTTCTGCCTATATATAGGACCCTAGATCGCAAAGGAGATGGGATACAGGAACCTCTGATTGTAAACTCAGAGAACTCCCAAACTCTGGAAATTCATTATTACTGTATTTCTTCAAGAGAACGGAAGACACTCTTGTTCATCACAAACTGACTTTGAGTTTGCTGTTGTTATAGTTTTCCTTTTATTGCAATGGCAGAAAGATCTTTTTCCTTCTCTTGTAAACTGCTCTGGGCTTCTTGGGGAGAAAAGGCAGTATAGAAAAAGTTATTATTATATCAGATCAACATCCAAGAGCTGCTAAGCCAGTGTTTCTCAGCCTTGACAATTTTAAGGCATGTGGACTTCAACTCCCAGAATTCCACAGCCAGCATTGCTGGCTGTGGAATTCTGGGAGTTGAAATCCACATGCCTTAAAATTGTCAAGGCTGAGAAACACTGTGCTAAGCCATGATTCCCTGTGGCCAGTCTGTGAATAATGGCAGAAAGAAGGAAAGAAACACAGCCTATTGTGGTCAGACTCAAAAGGTTTTGATGTGAGATTAACTTGGCATGGAGAGAGAAAACACAAGTCACTTTTCAGGATAGCTTTTTAAAATAAAATGTGTATTGCTTTTAAAAAATCACACAGAGAAAAAGCAAAACATACGTTATAAAAATACGTAACAAATACTTGAAAATAAATGAAAAAAAAATGAATAAGATGTAGAGTATATCTTATTAGAACAATAAAGTTACACTTCTATATCTAATCTGGTACAAACATTATTTCTATAATACTCTTATATGACTAAATTTTTTAATATTGGAGGTCTTCTAGTCCAGCCCCCTACTGAAGCAGGAGAACCTATATCATCTCAGACAAGTGCCTGTCCTGTCTCTTCTTAAAAACCTCCAGTGATGGAGCGCCCACGATTTCTGGTGGCAAGCTGTTCCACTGGTTGATTGTCCCCATTGTCAGGAAGTTTTTCCTCAATTCCAGGTTGTTTCTCTCTTTGATCAGTTTCCAACCATTGTTTCTTCTCCTGCCCTCTGGTGCTTTGGAGAATAAAATGACCCCCTCTTCTTTGTGGCAGCCCCTCAAATACTGGAACGCTGCTATCTTGTCTCCCCTGTTACTTCTTTCCTTTAGACTGGCCAAACCGAAGTCCCGCAGCTGTTCTTCATAGACGAACCGTCCTTTTTTCTGAAAGGATATTTTGCACTTTACAACTCAAGGCAATTAAGCTTTTTATTTTTTGAAAGCAAGATGAAGAACTGGTAGCTAATTTTTTGTTGACTTCGGCGAAGCGGCCGAAGCCCTCGCGCTTTTTCGCAAGGCCCAGAATGGCCCGCCGGAAGTGCATGGACGCCGCTTCCGGAAGTCCGTTCTGGGCCTTGGAGGCCTCCCTCGGACGTCCGGAAGTGGCATCCACAAAAGAGAACCGGTCGTTCACGTATCCGAACCCCACCAACTGCTTATGACCCAATCTGGAATCCCAACGGTTGGGTCCCCCTCTGCAGTCTTGTGACTCGACATCGTGTGGCTTGGCAATATGGCCACGTTTTACGGCGGCTTGCAGCACCCTGCCATCGCAGGACCGCATTTTTATGATTACAGTACTTCCTTCCTTCTGGTTTCTGCCAAAAGCTGCCTCCTTAGCGAACTACCGGTTTTGCTTCGCAGCTGCAACCTTCACTTCACCAGCAGCACAAAACAAGTTGTAGAATTGGGTTGGGGATGATATATATAAACACTAAATCAGTGGTTCTCAACCTGGGGTCGAACGACCATTTCATGGGGGTCGCCAAACAACGCAGTCCACCATTTTTTCCCCGTTTTCCTTAGCTGTGCTATTCCCTTTTATTCTATTGGCTTTTGAAAGCCAATAGAATAGACTCTCTTGAATATAGTCTAATTCTATTGGCTTTCAAAAACCAACAGGAATTGTCCAGGCTGTCTCTGCCCTGCTGAGCCCGCCAAAAGTCCCAGTCTACAAACGGTGCTGCACCAGCTGAGTAGTCCTCGACTTACGACCGGTTGAGTAGTCCTCGCTTCCAAAAGTCCCAGTCTGCAAATGGTGCTTCACCAATCTGCAAACGGTGCTGCACCAGTAAGTCCTCAAAATATGACCGGTTGAGTAGTCCTCGACTTACAACCAGTTGGCGGTCGCGGCATTAAAAAGGTTGATAACCACTGCACTAAATCATTTTTTTGGGGGGGGGGGGAGAGAAAAACCCTCTGACTAAATTTCAGCCGGAAGCTTAAAAGAATGTAGGAATAGCATCTTTAGACTATTGCCACAATACGTAGAGGGGGGAAAAAACCTGGTTGAATTTAATGATTGGGTTTAATGAACTGGAATGCATATTAAGCAATACATTAAATATAAACGGCATATTTATTGAGACAAATAGGCAGCTGCTTCAGAAGCTCTCCTCAGATTGGGTCCCAAGTGCAAAGCGGTCTTCAGTCCGTTGGCTTTAGACGCGTATCCAGATTTTTCTGAGGACGATTTCAACCAAATAACAACAGCAGCACAATTGTCACCGTGTTCACTCCAATTAATGGCACTGAGAAATAAGAGAAAGAAAAAGGTCATTTCAAACAACAGCCTGTTGTATTTAACTCAAAAGAATCGCTAAGGGAAAAAAAAAAAAAACAACCACATCATTTCTCCTTTCTCCATTCCTTTGTGGTTTTGATAATTTTTCAGAACCCGACTTAAATGGGACAAGAACAAGGCTTTAATGAAACTGTCCGTGGCAAAGTTCGCTTCAAAAAAAAAAAATCTTTCTAAATTGCTTTTGACCCGGGGATGCTGCAACTGTTGTAAATACATCCTAGTTGCCAAGTGCCTGGACTTTGATCACCTGACCACGAGGATGCTGCAACAGTCATAAATGTGAGGACCGGTTGTAAGTCGCTTTTTCAGTGCTGCTTTAACTTTGAACGGCTGCTAAATGAATAGTTCTCAAGCTGAAGACTATTTTAATGGCTTTTCCTCCAATAATAAGTTATCTGTATCTGTGTTTACATTCTTTCTTGCTTTTTAAACATACATTACCCAGCTCAATGGGAGCTAAATCATGTGAGCAAATAAACACAACAATTGTTGTAAATATCAAGGACACGTTTCAAGCATGATTCAAGCCTATCTATCTATCTATCTATCTATCTATCTATCTATCTATCTATCTATCTATCTATCTATCTATCTATCTATCTATCTATCTATCATCCATCCATCCCTATCTATCTATCTATCTATCTATCTATCTATCTATCTATCTATCTATCTATCTATCTATCTATCTATCTCTGTCATGTCTATCTGTCTGTCTATCTATCTGTCTATCTCTGTCTGTCTATCTAGTTATCTTGTATCTGGCATCTCTGTTATCTATCTATCTATCTATCTATCTATCTATCTATCTATCTATCTATCTATCTATCTATCTATCTATCTATCCTTTCTCTCATCTATCATCTCTCTATCCCTATCCATCCTTCCACCCACCCATCCATCATCTATTTATCTATTTATTATCCATGTCATGTTTATCTATTAGTCTCTCTCTCTCTGCATTATCTATCTATCTATCTATCTATCTATCTATCTATCTATCTATCTATCTATCTATCTATCTCTGTCATGTCTATCTGTCTGTCTGTCTATCTATCTCTGTCTATCTACTTATCTTTGTATCTGGCATCTCTGTTATCTATCTATCTATCTATCTATCTATCTGTCACGTCTGTCTATCTAATCTATTATCTATCTATCTATCTATCTATCTATCTATCTATCTATCTATCTATCTATCTATCTATCTATCTATCTGTCTATCTATCTCTGTCATGTCTATCTCTGTCTGTCTATCTACTTATCTTTGTATCTGGCATCTCTGTTATCTATCTATCTATCTATCTATCTATCTGTCTGTCTGTCTGTCTGTCTGTCTATCTATCTATCTATCTATCTATCTATCTATTCTCTCTCTCATCTATTATCTATCATCTCTCTATCATCCCTATCCATCCTTTCACCCACCCATCCATCATCTATTTATTATCCATGTCATGTTTATCTATTAGTCTCTCTCTGCATCATCTATCTATCTATCTATCTATCTATCTATCTATCTATCTATCTATCTATCTATCTATCTATCTATCTATCTATCTATCTCTGTCATGTCTGTCTGTCTATCTATCTGTCTATCTCTATCTATCTATTTCATATCTATCTCTGTCTAATCTCTCTCTCTCTCTCTCTCTCTCTCATCTATCTAATCTAATCTATCTATTGCCAGTTTGGTGTCAATGTTAGTCACTGGGCTACAATTAGGAAGATTGTGAATTTTAGCCCTGCCTTAAAGCATGACCTTGGGCCACCCCCAACTCAGCCCAGCCAAAAACACACTACCAAGAAAATTGCATGGATTTGTCCTGGCCCTTCCCAGGAGGCAATACTGATTCCAAGGAACCAAAATCAACAAGGTTACAGGTAAGTCCTCGACTTAGAAGCACAACCGAGCCTCATATTTCCGTTGCTAAGTGAGACAGCTGTTAAGTGAGTTTTTCCCCCTTGACTCTGCGTGTCAGAAGGTCGCAACAGGCGATCACGTGACCCTGGGACACTGCAAGGGTCATAAATAGGAACTGGTTGCCGAGCGCCCCAATTTTGATCCCGTGAAAAGGGGGGGGTGCTGAAATGGTCATTTTTTTTCAGTGGCGTTGAAAAGTTTGAACGGTCACTGAATGCAACGGCTGTAAGTCGAGGATTACCCTGTACTGGGGAAGGCGATTGATCCCCCGACTCTTTTTTTACGAACGGCACGTATTATTTTCATCTGACCTCTCATAACTGTCCGAATCGAACGGATCAGATTCATTAACTGCCCTTTAACGCCAGGCTCTTCTCCAAATCCTCCGATGCCTTGATCCGCTCCCCAGCCAACTGTACGGAGAAGTTTTTATTTGGGTTAAAGCAAAGGTAAGATAAACAAGCAGTGACAGAAATCAGTAATCCCTCTTAGAAGGAAAGGCCCATTTCAAACCCAAGCCGGATGAACAAATTCCTCCTCCTTTTTTTAAACATCCAAGGAAGGAACCAACCTAACGGAAATGAAGAGGCGGGGTTGGACTCGATGACCTCCAAGGTCCCTTCCAACTTTATTGTTGTTATTATTATTATTATTGTAAAATGGCCGAAGAGCAGAATTTCCAGGAATCGGAGAAGCAGCAGAAAATGAACTCTTCGTGGAAAACTGGATCGGAGAAAATTAAAATGGCAAAATGATCCAATCGTTATTGAGAAGCATCGCTGTTTAAACCTGCTAGATATCAGAAAGCTCTTAAATCTTGAACACAGTAATTATTGCTAGAATACAGAATAGAATATAGAATGGAGTGGAGCAGAGTAGAATAAGAGAAGAGTGGAGTGGAGTGGAGTAGACTAGAATAAGAGTAGAGTAGAGTAGAGTAGAGTAGAAGCTGGAAGGGACCTCTGAGGTCATCTAGTCCAACCCCCGGCTCAAGCAGGAAAACCTATACCAGTGATGGCGAACCTTTTAGAGACCGAGTGCCCAAACTGCAATCCAAAACCCACTTATGTACATCGGGTACTGGGTGGGTGTGGCCCATTGGGTGGGCGTGGCTGTGGTGGTAACGGCAGACTGGGTGGGACTAAAAAGTTCAATCAATCAATTCCAACTTTGCGAGATCTTTTTTTTCCCGCGAGAAGTTGAAATTGAACCTTTTTTTTTTTTTTTGTACATGGTGGCGGAGGCCTAAAGTGAAAAGGTTTTATAAAACCCAGCTGAAGGCCTAGGACTGGGGCAATGGCAGGTGTGCCCACAGAGAGGGCTCTGAGTGCTGCCTCTGGCACCCGTGCCATAGGTTCGCCACCACAAACCTATAGCATTTCAGACAAATGTCTGTCCAGTCTCTTCTTAAAAACCTCCAGTGCTGGAGAAGGGAAGGAGGGAGGGAGGGGGGAGGGAGGAAGGAAGGAAAAAACAATTACAGAATAACAAGAGTTGGAAGGGACCTTGGAGGTCATCTAGTCCAACCCCCTGCTCAGGCAGGAAACCCTATAGTACCATTTCTCGTCCTGCCCTCTGGTGCTTTGGAGAATAACGTGACCCCCTCCTCTTCTTTGTGGCAGCCCCTCAAATACTGGAACACTGCTATCAAATAGAATAGGAGCTGGAAGGGACCCTGGAGGCCTTCTAGTCCAGCCCCCCTCCTCGAGCAGGAGAACTTATACTATCTCAGACAAGTGACTGTCCAGTCTCTTCTTAAAAACTTCCAGGGATGGAACACCCACGATTTTTGGTGGCAAGCTGTTCCGCTGGTTAATTGTCCTCCCTGTTAGGAGGTTTTTCCTTAATTCCAGATTTAGAATAGAATAGAAGCTGGAAGGGACCCTGGAGGTCTTCTAGTCCAGCCCCCTGCTCAAGCAGGAGAACCTACACCATCTCAGACAAGTGACTGTCCAGTCTCTTCTTAAAAACCTCCAGCGATGGAGCGCCCATGATTTCTGGTGGCAAGCTCTTCCACTGGTTGATTGTTCTCCCTGTCAGGAAGTTAGAATAGAATAGAATCCACAAGGGACCTTGGAGGTCTTCTAGTCCAGCCCCCTGCTCAAGCTGCTCAAGCAGGCTGTTCCGAAGGAAGGAAGGAAGGAATAGCAAATAGAATAGAGAAATGAAGAATAGAATAGAATAGAAATAGAATAGAAAATATGGAATGGAATAGCATAGCATAGAATAGAACAGAGTAGAAATAGAATAGAATAGAAAATGTGGAATGGAATGGAATAGAATTATGGGATAGAATAGAATAATGGGATGGAATAGGAATAGAATAGAATAGGAAAGGGTCCCTGGAGGTCTTCTAGTCCAGCCCCCTGCTCAAGCAGGAGAGCCCACACCGTCTCGGACAGGTGGTCGTCCGGTCTCTCCTTGCAGACGTCTCATGGCCCAACAAGCTAACCTCATCAGTGCTGCGAAGGGAGGGGGTTCTGGGGGGGAGGAAGGGGGGGGCTCCCCTGGTGCTCCCCGAACTTTTTTGCAAACGTCTCGTGACCCAACGCGGCAACGTCATCAGCAGAGGCCCCGCCCCCCCCTCATTTCAACCCCAACCCTGTGCATTCCCTGCATCAGCTTAACCAACCCCTCCCCCACCCCCCTCCCCCTCCCCCACAGGACCCGGAAGGGGTGACTCCCTCCTCTCCCCTCCCCCTCCCAGGGGCCTTTGCGGCGGACTCACTCCGGCGGAGGAAGCGCTCCTCGTGCAGCACCGCGATGGCGTTGACGAAGAGCAGCGCGGCCTGCAGCAGCGAGTACAGCGTGAACGCCATCCCGGCAGCGCCCGCGCCGCCACCGACGACGCCGACGCCGGCGGCTTGCTCTGCGCACGCGCGGGGACGCGGCCGGAACGTGGCGGCGGCGGGGCGGACGCAGCGCCCGCGCCGACGCCGGCTTGCTCTGCGCACGCGCGGGGGCGCGCCCGGAACGTGGCGGCGAAGGGAGGGCGGGGCCAGCGTAGCGTCACAGAGGGAGAGGCGGGCCCTAGCAGCTACGCCCTCCCCCCTTCCGCGCATGCATGCATGCACGCACGCGCGAGGGACGGAGGGCGGGGCCCCGTCGCCTCCCTCCTCTGCTGCTTCTCCAACCTGGCGCCCTCGGGCGACGGGCGACTAGCACACCCATCATCCGTTTCTGGCGCGGCAGGAGGACGCTAGGAGGGCTGGAGGCCCGACTTCTACCTCGTAAAGCGAGTGAAAAGGCTCTTGATTTGGGGAAGGGTCCTCAAACCCAGAACCTTTGCTCTGTTGGGGGGGGGGACTTTATTTTAGACTTTTTCCCGCCCTTTTTTGAAAGTTCGGAGTGCTTTGGGGTAAAATGCCCCCCAAATTCCGCTTTGCAGACCGGCCCTGCAAAGCTACGGGTGGCCACCAGGGGGCAGCAAGCGCTGGTTTCCTCATTCTCTAGGCTGCCCCTAGTGGCCCCTGGGGGTGATTGCAGCCTCTGGTTAAAAGGCTTTATGCCTTTGTCTGAACTGGATTCCTGCTTTTTATGCCACTTTCTGGGTTTGCCCAAGGCAGGGGTAGGCCACCTTGGCTCTTTTATGACTGGTGGACTTCAGCTCCCAGAATTCCTGAGCCAGCCATGCTGAGGGGAAAGGGAGAGGTTTCCAAGCTGAGCCAGGCTGGCTGAGGGATTCTGGGAGTTGAAGTCCACCAGTCATGAGGGGCCCATAATTCCCCCATGCTGGCTCAGGAATTCTGGGAGTTGAAGTCCACGAGTCATGAAGGGGCCTAGGCCTAGGCCAGAGGTAGGCAACCTTGGCTCTTTTATGACTGGTGGACTTCAACTCCCAGAATTCCTGAGCCAGCCCTGCTGAGAGGAAAGGGAGAGGTTTCCAAGCTGAGCCATGGCTGGCTGAGGAATTCTGGGAGTTGAAGTCCACGAGTCATGAAAGAGCCAAGGTGGCCTACCCCTGCCCTAGCAGGAGAACCTATACCATCTCAGACAAGTGACTGTCTAGCGGCTAGCCTCTTCTTAAAAACCTCCAGGATGGAGCGCCCACGATTTCTGGTGGCAAGCTGTTCCACTGGTTGATTGTCCTCACTGTTAGGAAGTTTCTCCTTAATTCCAGGTTGTTTCTCTCTTTGCTCAGTTTCCAACCATTGTTTCTCGTCCTTCCCTCTGGTGCTTTGGAGAATAACGTGACCCCCTCCTCTTCTTTGTGGCAGCCCCTCAAATACTGGAATACTGCTATCATGACTCCCCTGTTTCTTCTTTTCTTTAGACTGGCCAAACCCAAGTCCCGCAGCCGTTCTTCGTATGTTTTAGTCTCCAGGCCTTGGATCCTCTTAGTTGCTCTTCTCTGAATTTTTTCCAAGGTCTCAACATTTTATTTGTGATGTGGTGACAGAATAGAATGGAATGGAATGGAATAGAATAGAATAGAACAGAAGTTGGAAGGGACTTTGGAGGTCTTCTAGTCCAGCCCCCTGCTCAAGCAGGAGAACCTATACCATTTCAGACATGGCTGTCTAGCCTCTTCTTAAAAACCTCCAGGATGGAGCACCCACGATTTCTGGTGGCAAGCTGTTCCACTGGTTGATTGTCCTCACTGTTAGGAAGTTTCTCCATAATTCCAGGTTGTTTCTCTCTTTGGTCAGTTTTCCAACCGTTGTTTCTTGTCATTCTCTCTGGTGCTTTGGAGAATACATGGACCCCCTCTTCTCAGTGGCAGCCCCCCAAATACTGGAATACTGCTATCATGTCCCCACTAGTCCTTCTTTTCTCTTCTTTTCCCAAGTCCTGCAGCCGTTCTTCATATGTTTAATCTCCAGGCCTTTGATCAAGCCCAGATTACAGATAGTCCTCAATTTCCAACCATTTGTTTAGTGAGGGTCCGAAGGTGCAACAGCACTGAAAAAAGGGACTGATGACCAGCTTTCACACTTAACAAACATTGCAGCCTCCCCATGGTCACAACATCCAGAGGCTTGGCAACTGACTCATATTTATGACGGCTGCGGCATCCCTGGGTCACGTGATCCCCTCTTACGATCTGACAAGCAAAGTCAATGGGGAAGCCGGATTCACTTAACAACTGTAATACTAACTTAACAACTGCAGGGATTCACTTAACAACTGTGATAATAACTTAACAACTGCAGGTATTCAGTTAACAACTGTGATACTAACTTAACAACTTCAGGGATTTACTTAACAACTGTGGGAAGTCAGCCCCCCAGAGAAGGAAATATTAAAAGGGCAGAAAAATATGTTTCCTCCAAGGATCTTAAAGAGACAGAAAAGCATGCCCAGTTTGCTTAATAGCCCCAAGTCTGCCTCCCCCAAGCAGAAATCAGCTGTGTACAAATGCAGATGTAAACCATCAGGAAAGTTGGAGCTAGGAGTTATTTATTTATTTATTTATTTTATTTTATGAGACTTATATACCGCTTTAAGTGCAAGCACTCTCTAAGCGGTGTACACCATTAAGCAATGTATATATATATTTACATTGCCCCCAACCATCTGGGTCCTCATTTTACCTACCTCGGAAGGATGGAAGGCTGAGTCAACCTTGAGCCGGTGAGATTTGAACCGCTGATCTGCTGAACACAGTCAGCTAAAGTGGCCTGCAGTACTGCACTCTAACTGCTGCGCCACCTCGGCTCTTACAAGTTTACGAAGACAAAGACCTAAAATCTGTATACCCCACTTGTAACAGGACATGGTAGGATTAACTCACAAAGGCCAAAGGGCACACCCAAACTCAGGTCAGAATACATGACACAGGAAATAGCCTCAAAAGAAGAACAGGAAAGAACTCCAAACAAAAGGCTCCAGAGGGTATAAAAATCCACTCCCTACATGTGCTCAGTCCTTTTTTCACTTCTCTTGCTGCCAGAACCATCTTCCCGTCTGGCTCTCCTCTCTGATAAACTACAACCTTCTTCCCAAAGCAGATGCCATGTTTATTACCAGCTTGGATGAGCCACGATGAAGACCTTTCTTCCAACACAACCGTGGCAAGCAAAGTTGTAAAATGGGGCAAAATTCACTTAACAACTGTCTGGCTTAGCAACAGAAATTTTGTGATCCTAAGTATTAGCTGGAGCGCCGGCTTAGCCTCAGTCACAATCCTTCGTTTCCCTGATTGAAAACCCAGGAAGCATCAATAAAGCCCCAAGAAGCTGCTTTTATTTTTCAGAGATTCTGGGAAATCTATTTTATGGGGTCCCCTTAAAATAGGAAGCAGAATTATGCCTTAATTAGGGCTCTTTTATCTGTTGCTTAAAGCTTGGGTAGTTTTTAAATATTGTTCATCCACTACGTTTGCTCTAAGTAGCAGTACTATGATATTTAGCTGATTAATTTCATTACTGCCTCGTTTTTATTTCGTCGGCATCGGCCGTGTTTTCCCTTAAAAGAGCCCAGAGCACAACTGTAGGAGCACAGCATCTCCGTTCAAACAATTAAAAACATCCAATTAAGAAGCGAAAGGAAAAAGCACATAGACCAACCGACGACGACGGGTGTAAATGGAGTTGAAGTCGTAATTAAAAATCTCATCAGGTCCTAATTGTTATTTACCCCGAATGCAGGTGTCGAGATTAATAAGTGTTTCTGGGCTGAAACAATTATGTCTTCTGTTGGATCAACTCTCTGTGGCTTCTGGGCAGTTCTATAATACAGATAACAAAAGCAAATCATAAAAAAGAGGGGAGGGATATTATGCAGCGAACGATGCATAAAGACATAGGTTCTTCCTCTTCGGCTTCCCGGTTTGATGGGCGGGTCAGTTCTGATCGCTGTCGTTTTGATTTTGATTTGGTAATCGTGGCCGAAAGTTCGAACGCCGTAATTCTGAAGGGCAGAGAGATTTTGTTATACAATCAGAGAAAAATATTATTCAATCAGAAAAAAAAATACGACAAAACATACTTTCGTCATATTTATGTAGTGTATATTGCAGGTGGTGACCCTTTGAGAGCAGAAAGCAAGGAAATTTCATTTTAACGTATGCCAATTAGTGAACATTCAAAGTGACAATAAAGTTATTATTCTGTTCTGTTCTATTCTATTCTGTTCTGTTCTATTCTATTCTATTCTATTCTATTCTATTCTATTCTATTCTATTCTATTCTATTCTATTCTATTCTATTCTATTCTTTCTATATTTTCTAGAATAGAATAGAATAGAATAGAATAGAATAGAATAGAATAGAATAATAACTTTATTGTTACTTTGAAGAGAATAGACAATATGGAATGGAATAAAGAGTGAAGTGGAGTGGAATGGAATGGAATGGAATATGGAATGGAATATGGAATGGAATGGAATAGAATAGAATAATAACGTTATTGTCACTTTGAATGTACAGTAATCGGCATACATTAAAATGAAATTTCATTGCATATTGCTCTCAAGGGGTCACCACCTCCGATATACACTACATAAATATGACAATAAACAAACAAATAAATAAATACAGAATTATGCACATACCCACAGATATTCTATGATGCCGAGAAACAACACAGTCTAGTTGGGGTTCGGTATACACGTGCATGGCGAGAAAAATGAATCTTGTGAGTTTACCAGGAGGATGGTGTAAGGGAACAAAGCTGTCACAGAATCTGGTAGTCCTGCTAAAAATATTCTTGCTAGATAAGATGAGAAGAGGAGAAGAGAAGGGGAGAGGAGAGGAGAAGAGAAGAGAAGAGAAGAGAAGGATAACCTTCATTATCATTTTTTTACTGTGACCACACCGGCCCACATTCAAAATGAAATCCCGTCGCCTGCTCTCAAAAGAAAGTATATATCTACCCAGACACATAGACCACACACACATACACATGCTATATACACATATACATACATACAAGCTCAAAATTTTATGGCTAACAAAGAGTTAAAGGGAGACTTTTAACTCTTTGTTAAATTTTGAATTTACAGTGTTCACAGTAGTGACATCTGCCTGCAAAACATGCTCCTAGATTGGAACGAAACGCAGAACAGACAGGTCTTGGTGCATATATATGCAGGTCTATGAAAACATATATATAATATGTTTTCTGAGGTTTTCGTGGATGTTTGTATGTAGGTCTTTGGTTATTCGGGTTTTCTCCCACGTCAAATTGGAAGTGTCTTGGCAACGTTTTGACGTCCCATTCGTCATCATCTTCAGGCTGGTGTTTTCGGCTTCGTGCTTCTAGGAGCAATGTGTGATCGTAGCTGTTTCTTCCTTTTAACTGCCAGTGGGGGTATGAACTGATTGGGTGGGAGCTTGGCTGTGTTCTGATTGGGTGCATGTGTGTTCTGATTGGTAACCATCCTGAACATTCAGCCACCACCATGGAACCATCTCAGGTTTAAAAACATCCAGCTGTTAAGTTCTCCATCATGTCTTTGTATCTGTACCAAGTCATCGTGGGAAGATCCAGCCACAAAGATCTGAGATGGTTCCATGGTGGCGGCTGAATGTTCAGGATGGTAACCAATCAGAACACACCTCCACCCAATCAGAACACAGCCAAGCTCCCACCCAATCAGTTCATACCCCCACTGTCAGTTAAAAGGAAGAAACAGCTACGATCACACATTGCTCCTAGAAGCACGAAGCTGAAAGCACCAGCCTGAAGATGATGAATGGGACTTTGTCGAAACGTCACCAAGACACTTCCAATTTGACGCGGGAGAAAACCCGAATAACCAAAGACCTACATACAAACACCCGCGAAAACCTCAGAAAACATAAAATAAAGTTGGGACCTTGGAAGTCATCAAGTCCAACCCCCTCCTCAGGCAGGTAACCCTATACCATTTTGGACTTTCTATGATTTGCTTTTCCTTTCTTTTTCTTTTTATTTTGCTTGCCTTTGAGCTCGTTTTCACTCCTGCTGACCCTGTGATTTTCCTCGCAACGTTTTCAGAAGATATTTGTCCCCCCCCCTTCTTGGTAGGGCTGAGAGAGAGAGAGAGGAAGGGCCTTAGGATCACCCAGCTGGGATTGTGCCTAAGGCAGGATTAGAACCCGTGGTCTCCTGGTTTCTACCTCGGTGCCTTTAGCCACTAGGCCGTACTGCTTCTTTTGTTTTCCTTTGCTCCTGCGATTTCAGTGAGCGAGCTGCTTTCATTTTAAGTGGTAGTTCTGGGCCCAAACATTCTGTCACCCTCCCACCGAAGACCAACTTTTTAAAAACAGGGCCTTGACCTCAGACAACGCATTTATTTGCTACCTTTTTTATTCCACCTTTATGATTTAATAACAATAATAATAAAATTGGAAGGGACCTTGGAGGTCATCTAGTCCAACCCCCTGCTCAGGCAGGAAACCCTAGACCATTTCGGACAAATGGCTGTCCAGTCTCTTCTTAAAAACTTCCAGTTTTGGAGCATTCACAGCTTCTGGAGGTATGTTGTTCCACTGGTTAATTGTTCTAACAGTCAGGAAGTTTCTCCTTAGTTCCAGGTTGCTTCTCTCCTTGATGAGTTTCCCTCTGTTGCTTCTTGTCCTGCCTTCGGGTGCTTTAGAGAATAGCTTGACTCCCTCTTCTTTGGGGCAGCCCCTGAGATACTGGAACACTGCTATCATGTCATGTCATGTTGGGTATAGACATACCCAATTCCAGCAACCATTCCTTATATGTTTTAGCCTCCAGTCCCCTGATCCTCTTTGTTGCTCTTCTCTGCACTCTTTCTAGAGTCTCAACATCTTTTTTCACATCGTGGTGACCAAAACTGGATGCCGTATTCCAAGTGTGGCCTTTCCAAGGCCTTGTAAAGTGGTATTAACACTTCACGTGAAGTATATATATACAGTACATATTAATCACTGTCCAATTTGAATACATAGCGGAAAGAGGAAGCTTGAGTGTTCACAAGGTTGATGCTGCTGTGTGGGAAATAATCCTCTCCCACACTTAAAAAAAGGGTCCCATTTGTGTGTGCAGAAATTGGGGAGAGGGTGATAGCTGGGGAGAGGTAGATTGATGTCCTCAAGAGCGCCTGGTTTTTTTTTTCTTTGCTAGGATCCATCATCAGCAAAGAGACTTTAAGAAATTCAGTCTGAGAGGATGGCAGAGCCGAGTTATATTTCGCTCTTCTCGATACCCCTGTGTGAATTCCATTAGCGTAAATGGGATATAAATGTGTCTGTGGCGAGGGTAAGGTAGACTCGCTGGAAAAGATGAACAGGTGTCTGATCTAGCTAGAATCTGCAGCATTAGAATATGGAATTTGCATACTGAAGCCAGGGTGGGTGGGTGGGGGGGGGATGGAGGAAAGAGAAATAGATAATTTTGTGTTTTGGAGGCAAGTTTACTAATACATTTTGTTTACTCCAGACGCTGCATTTGGCTCAGATGGTTATTCGTTGCGAAGCTGAAATGCCATCTATCCATCCATCCATCCATCCATCCATCCATCCATCCATCCATCCATCCATCCATCCACCCATCTCTACATCCATCTCTCTCTATCAACTGTCTATCATCTATCTATCATGCCTATCCATCCTTCCACCCACCTATCCATCATCTATTTATCATTTAATCTATGTCATGTTTATCTATCAGTCTCTGCATTATCTATCTATCTATCTATCTATCTATCTATCTATCTATCTATCTATCTATTCTCTCATCTATCATCTATCATCTCTCTATCATCCCTATCCATCCTTCCACCCACCCATCCATCATCTATTTATCTATCTATGTCATGTTTATCTATTAGTCTCTCTCGCTGCATTATCTATCTATCTATCTATCTATCTATCTATCTATCTATCTATCTATCTATCTATCTATCTATTCTCTTTCTCATCTATCATCTCTCTATCATCTCTCTATCATCCCTATCCATCCTTCGACCCACCCATCCATCATCTATTTATCTATCTATGTCATGTTTATCTATTAGTCTCTCTCTGCATTATCTATCTATCTATCTATCTATCTATCTATCTATCTATCTATCTATCTATCTATCTATCTATCTATCTATCTATCTATCTATCTATCTATCTAATCTCTCATCTATCATCTCTCTATCATCCCTATCCATCCTACCCACCCACCCATCATCTATTTATCTATCTATGTCATGTTTATCTATTAGTCTCTCTTTCTTCATTATCTATCTATCTATCTATCTATCTATCTATCTATCTATCTATCTATCTATCTATCTATCTATTCTCTCTCTCATCTATCATCTGTCTATCATCTCTCTATCATCCCTATCCATCCTTCCACCCACCCATCCATCATCTATTTATCTATCTATGTCATGTTTATCGATTAGTCTCTCTCTCTGCATTATCTATCTATCTATCTATCTATCTATCTATCTATCTATCTATCTATCTATCTATCTATCTATCTATTCTCCCTATCATCTGTCTATCATCTATCATCCCTATCCATCCTTCCACTCACCCATCCATCATCTATTTATCTATCTATGTCATGTTTATCGATTAGTCTCTCTCTACATTATCTATCTATCTATCTATCTATCTATCTATCTATCTATCTATCTATCTATCTATCTATCTATCTATCTATCTATCTATCTATCTATCTATCTATCTATCTATCTATCTATCTATTATCTATTAGGGACTTACCGCATCTTCATAAGATCATCCAGCCATCATCACGGAAGTGATAAACAGCCTGTTTTATTACCATTCTCTTAGCGAGAATGATCCTTGGATGTCTCTGAATGACATTCTAAGTCCCTAATGCGGAAATGAACTATTTTTCTATCTGCACACGGACACCTACCTTTATCCATCCATCTATCTATTGTGTTATGTTTACTTATTGGGGAAAAAATAATGTATGCCACCACAAAATTCCCATAAACCATCACAGTGAATAATTTCCGAGGCTGATTGCTTTCTGAGCCCCCCTCAAAGCCACAGGATTTAAAGGCCTTTGTTTCCCCGTAAATCCATCCCAAAGCATTGTGCTTTGACATTAGAGTGTTAATATAATGGCTTCCTTACAGCATTTATGCTGGTGACCCTGGTTGCCCCTTAATTACAGATTATAAATGAGGTGTGGAATTACAGAGGTGGTATCCCGATAACACACCTTTAATAAATATGTTAATCAACCATCTGCGACATTTCCCTTGATGTCAGGGTGTCAGTGCTTTGTGTTATGCGTGGGACCCTTTGAAGGCTACTCTCTTTGAAGTGACATCTTTAAGTTAAAAGGGACTTATGGGAGAGAAGAGAGAATCCATTAGCCACGAGTTGCTTATACAAAGAAGCACGAACTTGGATGAAAAGCAGAGGGAAGAATCCAGCGGACATTGAATTAAAACTGTATATTTGAAATTACTAAAGATTCCAGAAACAGCCCTAGGATAGATAACAGAATAAAAGAGTTGGGAGGGACCTTGGAGGTCATCTAGTCCAACCCCCTGCTCAGGCAGGAAATCTTATACCATTCCAGACAAATGGCTGTCCAGTCTCTTCTTTAAAAACTTCCAGTGTTGGAGCATTTGCAGCTTCTGGAGGCAGGTTGTTCCACGGGTTAATTGTTCTAACTGTCAGGAAGTTTCTCCTTAGTTCTAGGTTGCTTCTCTCCTTGATTAGTTTCCATCTGTTGCTTCTTGTCCTGCCTTCAGGCGCTTTGGAGAATAGCTTGACTCCCTCTTCTTTGGGGCAGCTCCTGAGATACTGGAGCTCTGCTATCCTGTCCCCCCTCGTCCTTCTCTTCATTAAACTAGACATACCCAATTCCAGCAACTCTTCCTTATATGTTTTAGCCTCCAGTCCCCTGATCATCTTTGTTGCTCTTCTCTGTACTCTTTCTAGAGTCTCAACATCTTTTTTACATCGTGGTGACCAAAACTGGATGCAGGATTCCAAGTGTGGCCTTACCAAGGCCTTGTAAAGTGGTATTAATACTTTTCGTGATCTTGATTCTCTCCCTCTGTTAATGCAGCCCAGCACTGTGTTGGCTTTTTTGGCAGCTGCAGCACACGGCTGGCTCCTATTTAGGTGATTGTCCACTAGGACTCCGAGGTCCCTCTCACAGTTTGCTATTGTTATTAATTTTGCTTCCAATATTTCGCGTGATCTTGATTCTATCTCTCTGTTTATGCAACCAAAGATTGTATTAGCTTTTTTGGCTGCTGCCGCACACGGCTGGCTCAGGGTCAAGTGATCGTCCACCAAGATCCCTCTTACAGTTACTACTGTTGATCAAGGTACCATATATTCCAGGGCTTTTCCACCTTTTCACCCATTGTACCACTTTTAGGATATGGCAACATCCGAGTACCACCAGTCACCTAGCAAGGTGTCAAAAGCTTGATGACCCCCCCCCCCAAGAAAGGAAAAAAGTGATGAAGTACAGGGAGTCCTCGACTTACAACAGTTTGTTTAGTGACTGTTCAAAGTTACAATGGCACTGAAAAAAGTCCTGCCCAAGCCACAGCCAAGCAAGACACCTGCCTGCCCGCCCGGTGGCGCTCTTCCTCCTGTCCGAGGTTTTCATTGTTGTGAGCATTTCTGTTGAGGATTGGCAGCGGGGGTGGGGTGGGGGGGTGTTTGGTTTTTATCCCCCCCCCCCCCGTCTGCTGGGTGGTTGCAGCAGGTTTTGGTCCCTTCACATGACCCTGGGACACTGTGACCGTCATAAATATGAATCAGTTGCCATGCATCTGAATGTAAATCACCAGACCCTGGAGAGGCTGCAACATTCTAGCTGATCGGCGCTTCTTCTGCGCTCAGCAGAAGCACCAGGATCAGCGCCGAGCTCCAGCTGGAGCCTGGCGCTGATCCTGGCGCTTCCACTGAGCCCTGACAGCCCCGAAGAAGCCCCGATCAGCTGGAAAGTGGCACTCATCCTGGCGCTTCCACTGAGCCCCGACAGCCCTGCAGCTCCAGCTGTCTCTCGCTCAGGCTTGTGCGGTGCTGCCACCGGTTCAGCTCATTCCCCTCGCCTGCTACCACTTTTCTAGAATGATGTTGGAAGGGACCTTGGAGGTCATCTAGTCCAACTCCCTGCTCAGGCAGGAAACCCTATACCATTTCAGACAAACGGCTGTCCAGTCTCTTCTTAAAAACTTCCAGTGTTGGAGCATTCGCCGTTTCTGCCTCTATTTCTAGCTTCCTTCCACTAGCTTAAATCTGCCCTAACCCTAACCCAAAAGTAGCCACGAAGACCTTTTAAGCAGAAAAAAACCACACCTTTTGTGTTTTTGTTCGTGATCCACAAAGAGAAGAGAAGGAGTTGGGCAAACATGCGCGAGAAAGGAGCCACATCGTATAGCTTTCCGTTTTTATTATAGACTTTGTTTTAATCCACATGAATGTTAAAAGAAACTACCACAGAGTTAAATACCTTTCTTTTTTTTGTTTTGTTTTTAGTCTGAGTGGTTATATTTATTTTTTATTTTTTTTATTTAATTACACTCAATCGTACATTGTAAAATATTTCCGGAAGAATGATTCACCTTCATTTGTACAGCAAGCAAAGTACCGGGGAAAAACTTGGAAAAAGTTGTGTTTTTCAGTCTCTTTTTAGAAAGAGCCAGATGTGGCTAAGGGCGTTTCCATCAATATGTCCAAGGATGACCCTCTCCCCAGGTCTGCTTATAGACCTCATTCTCCAGAAGAATCGTTCTGCCGAAGGAGAAGGAGAAGAGCTGACATCCCAAATGCGTTTCATAGCATTGGAATCGGAAGCACCGGGAGATCCTATCCCTTGTGGGTCGATCCAGACAGCCACACGACCTTTCCACAGTTTATATCGCACTCCGGAGTCCTTTTAAAGTCACCCAAACAAACTTTGGTACCATCAAAAAAAGATGCAAGACGGTGTTTCCAGGTTTTTAATTTCTCTTTTGGTTCTTAATCAATGGCTACTGCTTTCTCAGGTCTACGGTGGGTCCATAAAGCTTTGAGGCCACGTCGTTAGAAGAGCCATTTTTACTTCTTCCGTGTTGTGTTTTTTGAATTGCCCGAGGTCCTCCCATTTTCAGTCTTTAGATACGTCCAAACTCAGAGCGATGAGCAGTCTCTGACAAGAGGGTCTTGTGGTCCTGCTAGAGGGATAGAGAAAAAGAAATATTAGAAAACCTTGAGCCCACCGAATGGACCTTGCTACGCAGCTAAAGTCCAGCTAGCTGAGCCAACTTTGAGTGGTCTCCAAAACTGAATACAGAATAACAGACCTTGGAAGTGTGGGAGATGAAAAAAATAGCCTCCTTCTCACATAGTAAGATAGGGCTAGAGCAGCGATGGCGAATCTTTTAGAGACCGAGTGCCCAAACTGCAACCCAAAACCCACTTATTTCTCGCCGGGTGCCAGCTGGGCATGGCCCACTGGGTAGGCGTGGCTGTGGTGGTCATGGCAGACTGGGTGGTTGTGGCCAAATGGCTGTCCAGTTTCTTCTTGAAAACTTCCAGTGTTGGAGCATTCACCGCTTCTGGAGGCAGGTGGTTCCACTGGTTAATTGTTCTGACTGTCAGGAAGTTTCTCCTTAGTTCTAGGTTGCTTCTCTCCTTGATTAGTTCCCATCCGTTGCTTCTTGTCCTGCCTTCAGATGCTTTGGAGAAGAGCTTGACTCCCTCTTCTTTGGGGCAGCCCCTGAGATATTGGAAGACTGCTATCCTGTCCCCCCTCATCCTTTTCTTTCTTAGACTAGACCAGTGTTTCTCAACCTTGACAATTTTAAGGCATGTGGACTTCAACTCCCAGAATTCCACAGTCAGCATTGCTGGGAGTTGAAGTCCACATGCCTTAAAATTGTCAAGGTTGAGAAACACTGGACCAGACGTACCCAGTTCCTGTTCATTGCACAGTGTAGCCTCCAGTCCCCTAATCATCTTTGTTGCTCTTCTCTGCACTCTTTCTAGAGTCTGAAACCTCTTTTTTTATATCATACTGAGCAAAACCTGGAATTAAGGAGAAAAGTCCTGACAGTGAGGACGATTAACCAGTGGAACAGTTTTGCCTTCAGAAATCGCGGGCACTCCATCACTGGAGATTTTTAAGAAGAGACTGGAAGAGTCACTTGTCTGAGATGGCATAGGTTCTCCTCACTGGTGGGATTCAGCCGGTTTGCACCACTTCGGCAGAACCGATAGCTAATTTTTTGTTGCCCAGGCCCAGAATGGACTTCCAGAATCGGCATCCACACAGAAAACCGGTTGTTCACATATTTGAATCCCACCCCTGGTTCTCCTGCTTGAGCAGGGGGCTGGACTAGAGTATATTCCAATATCCTATCCTATCCTATCCTATCCTATCCTATCCTATCCTATCCTACCTATTCTAAAACTGGATGCAGTATTCCAAATGGGATTATACACTAAGCGGGATTATATCAAAAGACTGGACAGCCATTTGTCTGAAATGTTATAGGGTTTCCTGCCTGAGCAGGGGGTTGGACTAGAAGACCTCCAAGGTCCCTTCCAACTCTATTATTATTATTATTATTATTATTATTATTATTATTATTATTATTATTATTATTATTATCATCATCATCATCATCATCATCATCATCATCATCATCATCATTATTATTGTCGTTGTCACTGTTGTTGTTGTTATTATTGTTATTATTATTGATCATTGCACAGTCAGCCAGATGTTCAGACTGGATTTGGCATTCTGTCTACCTATCGAGTCCTTCCCAAGGACCTGGAATAGGCAGATGTGGATGTTTGATGGTATTACAGATATCGTCGCAGGATGGAAGCAGTTCCTAATAAGGCTGCCTTTTGCAATTGACTAATGGCGAATTTGTCAATGCCGATGATGGTGTTCAAGTGGTGCTCCAGTTGTTTTGGGATTGCGCCCAAGGAGCCTATGACTATTGGTACTACCCTTGCTTGCTTTTGCCACAGTCTTTCTATTTCTATTTGTAGGTCTTTGTATTTTGTTATCTTCTCCAGTTCTTTCTCTTCTATTCTGCTATCTCCAGGCACTGCCACGTCCACTATCCAGACTTTTTTGTCTTTCTTATCGACAATTGTTAAGTCCGGGGTGTTATATTATTATTATTATTAGTACTTAGACATGAGGCCACCTGAAGATCTTAAAGCTGTAGACAAGGGGGGGGGGCCTTAAGCAAAACTCGAGAAGGTGGCAGCCTAATTTCATATTATAGCAATGAAAGATTCACGTCTAGATCCAAAGTTCATCGTCAAGAGTCAAGTCTGTCCTGACAAAATCTTTAGCCGAGGGCTTTTCTTTCCAAACTCCGAGGACAGGGCAGTGAGTGAATAGCTTCCTTTGCTATTGCGTTCTCCACATTGCTGAGTCACCAAAACAGAAAATGACTGCCAGTCAAATCCCAGCGTTTCTGGAGAGATTGAGGGTTGAAACGCGTAGAATTGTGACAGCGCCTTTCATTTCAGCTCCCGGGCAGAAGAGCGATGGATTTCATCCTGACTGTTCAGCAGGACCACTCAAAACAGTGGATTTATTCCCCCACCCCACCTCATTCTTCGCTGTCCTACATTGCAGGCGATTAGAAGGAAATACGGTCGGGCCAACGTCTGAAGCAGTGGTTCTCAACCTTTTTAATGCCGCGATCCCCAACCGGTCGTAAGTCGAGGACTACTCAACCGGTCATAAGTTGAGGACTACTCAGCTGGTGCAGCACCGTTGGCAGACTGGGACTTTTGGCGGGCTCAGCAGGGCAGAGACAGCCTGGACAATTCCTATTGGCTTTGGAAAGCCAATAGAATTAGAGTCTATTCAAGAGAGTCTATTCTATTGGCTTTCAAAAGCCAATAGAATAAAAGGGAGTAGCACAGCTAAGGAAAAGGGGAAAAAAATGGCGGACTGCGTTGTTTGGCGACCCCCGTGAAATGGTCGTTCGACCCCAAATGGGGTCCCGACCCACAGGTGGAGAACCACTGGTCTGAAGCCACTTTTTTTTTTCTTGAATCCGTTTAAAACAAACGCTGCAGTAGGTCGCTGGAGAGTCAGTCATCCAGGCCAAAAGCATCTCAAAAGGTTAAATCACGGCAGGCTATTGAGCCGAAGTTTGTTCATCTGAGATGTTTTGTTACTCCTCCGAGTAACTTCGTCAGTCAAAATAAAAAAATAAAATTAGTCAGAGAGCTGTTGGCATGTACTAACTGTCTAGAGGGATTCTCAGTCAACCATGTCATGGTTATCCCAAAAGCGCTTTTTTCACGAGGCAACTGGACTTCCTTGTTTTTCTTCGAAGACGTTTCGCTTCTCATCCCAAGAAGCTTCTTCAGCTCTGACTGGATGGTGAGGAATGGAAGGATTGATACTCCTTGCAGACTGCTGGTCATTTGCATCCTTTTAGAGAGTCATGGAGGCCACTTGGAGGTTTCTCTCTGTGTCCTCAGGGTCGCCTGAGTGGTACAAATGGGTGTGGAGCCTTTTCTTTAAGACGTTTCCCTTCCCATCCAAGAAGCTTCTTCAGCTCTGACTGGATGGTGAGGAACGGAAGGATTGATACTCCTTGCAGACAGCTGGTCATTTGCATCCTTTTTAGAGAGTCGTTGAGGCCACTTGGAGGTTTCTCTCTGTGTCCTCAGGGTCGCCTGAATGGTGCAAATGGGTGTGGAGGCTTCTTGGGACCACGGAAAGGACCGAGAAGGCCCCACCGCCCTTTGCACTACTCAGGTGACCAAAGACAACACAGATAAGCCTCCAAGTCCAACGTTATGATATTTTTTTGCCACGCTCATTAAATGAATCCAGCTTCCCCCACTGAGTTTGTTAGAAGCCAGTTCTTGTTACAGTTGTGGTACACCATGCTTTGTTAAAAAGTCCATAACCATGTACCAGTAATCAGGAACTACTAAGATTCAACTTTTAATTGTCTTAGGGATTGAAAGGGTATGTGGGATTCCCACATGCCATTCCCCCGTACCTCTATGGGGATGAACTTGGAAAACAGGGGGAAGCATCTGTCTAGGAAATGATCAAATATGACATATCATGAATGGTTGCAGGAGCTGGATATGTCTAGTCTAACAAAGAGAAGGACTGGGGGGGGGGACATGATAGCAGTGTTCCAATATCTAAAAGACTGCTACAAAGAAGGGGAGGTGTCAAACTATTCTGCCCCAAAGAAGAGGGAGTCAAGCTATTCTCCAAAGCACCAGAAGGCAGGACAAGAAGCAACGGATAGAAACTAATCAAGGAGAGAAGCAACCTAGAACTAAGGAGGAATTTCCTGACAGGGAGAACAATTAACCAGTGGAACAACCCGCCTCCAGAAGCGGTGAATGCTCCAACATGGGAAGTTTTTAAGAAGAGACTGGACAGCCCTTTGTCTGAAATGGGATAAGGTCTATTCAGTAATTCCATTCCATTCTGTTCTGTTCTCTATTCTCTATTCTCCATTCTGTTCCATTCTACTCCACTCATTTTCATCTATTCTATTCTATTCTATTCTATTCTATTCTATTCTATTCTATTCTATTCTATTCTATTCTATTCTATTCTATTCTATTCTATTCTATTCTATTCTATTCTATTCTATTCCATTCCATTCCATTCCATTCCATTCCACATTCTATTCTATTCTATTCCATTCCATTCCATTCCACATTCTATTCTATTCTATTCTATTCTATTCTATTCTATTCTATTCTATTCTATTCTATTCTATTCTATTCTATTCTATTCCATTCCATTCCATTCCACATTCTATTCTATTCCATTCCATTCCATTCCATTCCACATTCTATTCCATTCTATTCTATTCTATTCTATTCTATTCTATTCTATTCTATTCTATTCTATTCTATTCTATTCTATTCTATTCTATTCTATTCTATTCTATTCTATTCCATCTCTATTCCATCTCTATTCTATTCTATTCTATTCTATTCTATTCTATTCTATTCTATTCTATTCTATTCCATTCCATCTCTATTCTATTCTATTCTATTCTATTCTATTCTATTCTATTCTATTCTATTCTATTCTATTCCTATTCTATTCTATTCTCTTACGAGCTCACCTTTTAGCTTTTGCTGAGATGTGTGCCAAGTTTTTCTTTCCTGATCAAGCTTGCTGCATAGGGGATCTGAAAGAAAACAGAGGAACATCTCACTCAGCACCAAAAGGCACATTAAAACACAGTAGAGGTTTGCATCCAAAAATCCTGTCAGACAGGCAATCCTACCTATTATGTAGACCATAAGACTGATGTGGATAAGAGTAATGTGCGCGGATTTCATTTAAAATGAGTAAATATATAATCGAACAAAAGGGGTCGTCTTGTAGAAAATTATCCTTTACTAAAGTAAAAACAGCAGGGTGCAAAATGTCATTGAGTATTGTAGGCAACTTTACCCCCTGTGGACTTCACCTCCCACAATTCCTGAGCCAGTCATGCTGGCTCAGGAATTCTGGGAGTTGAAGTCCAAATCTCTTAAACTTGCTGAGGTGGGGACACATTGCAATAAATCAATCTGTATTTTTTTTTTTTGCTCCCATCTACCAAAAGGGTAGTTGGGTACTATGGTGACTCAGGAATTCTGGGAGTTGAAGTCCACATTGCGTCAAGGGGCCACAGAGGCTCCCCCTTGTAGTATAATAGAGTACTTCAAGTTTTAACTTTTAGAATTCAGTGTTTCTCAACCTTGACCATTTTAAGGCATGTGGACTTCAACTCCCAGAATTCCACAGCCAGCATTG
>JAKSXO010000061.1:1889437-1891557 GCA_024509115.1 Crotalus helleri | reverse complement strand
AAAGTCCACACCTCTTCGAGTTTCCACAGTTGAGAAACACTGCTTTCAATCACATCACTTTCACTTGACAAATCAATCATTCAACCTGTTTTATTTGTGCCGAACAAGTATTTCAAATTGAATCCACAGCTGATCTTAAGAAATTCGGTCTTTCCTAAAGATTTAATCTGGCAGCATCAACAAGGAAGAAAATCAGAGGCAAGGGAGACACTACTCCGCATTATTAAACCGTGCTATCATGACCGCATACACAATCCTTTGTAACGGCAGATCCATTTGGTGGCTCCAGGTTAGAATAGAATAGGAGCTGGAAGGACCTTGGAGGTCTTCTAGTCCAGCCACCTGCTCAAGCAGGAGAACCTATACCATCTCAGGCAAGTGACAATCCAGCCTCTTCTTAAAAAACTTCCAGGGATGGAACACCCACGATTTCTGGTGGCAAGCTGTTCCACTGGTTAATTGTCCTCACTGTCAGGAAGTTTCTCCTTAATTTCAGGTTGCTTCTCTCTTTGGTCAGTTTCCAACCGGTGTTTCTCGACCGTGCCCTCTGGTGCTTTGGAGAATAACGTGACCCCCTCCTCTTCTTTGTGGCAGCCCCTCAAATACTGTAACTCTGCTTTCATCTGTCCCCTGTTTCTTCTTTTCTTTAGACTAGCCAAACCCAAGTCCCACAGCCGTTCGTCATATGTCCTAAAAACCGCCTTGACCAGTTCAACCTGTTGGAAATGTGTCAAATAGAACTATGATGTAACTCAAACTCTAGTGAAAATTGGACCACTTTCATGGAAGAACCCAGGCCTGGGGTACCATCTCCCATACATTGGTCACCACGATGTAAAAAAGATGTTGAGACTCTAGAAAGAGTGCAGAGAAGAGCAACAAGAGATTAGAGGGACTGGAGGCTAAAACCCATAAGGAACAGTTGCTGGAATTGGGTGTGTCTGGCCTAATGGAAAAGAAGGATTAGGGGGAACATGACAGCAGTGTTCCAATATTTGGGGGGCTGCCACAAAAAAGAGGAGGGGGAAACCTATTCTCCAAAGCCCCTGAAGGAAGGACGAGAAGCAACAGCTGGAAAACTAATCAACTATTCTATTCTATTCTATTCTATTCTATTCTATTCCATTCCATTCCATTCCATTCCATATATCTATTCTATTCTATTCTATTCTATTCTATTCTATTCTATTCTATTCTATTCTATTCTATTCTTTCTATTCCGTTCCATATTCTATTCTATTCTATTCCATTCCATTCCATTCCATATATTCTATTCTATTCTATTCTATTCCTACAATATCTATTCTGTTCTACTCCTATCCTATCCTATCCTATGCTATTTCATATTCTATTCTATTGTATTCTTTCTATTCCGTTCCATATTCTATTCCGTTCCATATTCTATTCTATTCTATTCCTACAATATCTGTCCTATCCTATTCTGTTCTGTTCTGTTCCTGTTCTGTTCTATTCTATTCTATCTCTGTTATTCTGTTCCATTCCATTCCATTCTATTCTATTCTATTCTATTCTATTCTGTGTTTATTCTATTCTATCTATTCTATTCTATTCTATTCTATTCTACTCTATTCTTCTATTCTATTATCTAATTCTATTCTATTCTATTCTATTCTATTCTACTCTATTCTTCTATTCTATTATCTAATTCTATTCTATTCTATTCTATTCTATTCTATTCTATTCTATCTCTGTTATTCTGTTCCATTCCATTCCATTCTATTCTATTCTATTCTGTGTTTATTCTATTCTATTCTATTCTATTCTATTCTATTCTATTCTACTCTATTCTTCTATTCTATTATCTAATTCTATTCTATTCTATTCTATTCTATTCTATTCTATTCTACTCTATTCTTCTATTCTATTATCTAATTCTATTCTATTCTATTCTATTCTATTCTATTCTATTCTATCTCTGTTATTCTGTTCCATTCCATTCCATTCCATTCTATTCTATTCTATTCTATTCCATTCCATTCTATTCTATTTTATTCTATTCTATTCGGAGGCCGGGCAATCCGGATCCCCAGCCCGGGAGCCTCCGGAGCGTCGGTGCCCTCCAAGCGCCGCGCGGCCAAGCCGGCAGTAATTAAGCGGCC